>VZSF01010829.1:148970-212215 GCA_013398295.1 Chionis minor | reverse complement strand
GTAGGGGTCGGGCGGTCACAGCTGCCCCGCGGCCGCGCCGCCCGCCGCTGGCAGCCCGCGCCCTCCCCTCCGGCCGGGAGGCGCCAAGGCCCCGAGGCGGCTCCGGTGTGTGAGGGCCGGCGGCGGGCGGGCAGCTCCCTGCCCGGGGAGGGCCTCGCAGCGGGCAGGAGCGCTGTCGGTGCAAGGTTAAATACTGGCTGAGGGCCCTCGGGGCAGGATCGGTGCTGTTGTGGGGAAGAGCCTCTCGGGGGCCTCTCGGGGTGGGAGCCGGGGAAGCCGTGCTCATTAGTGCGAGATTTTTCAGCGTGTTCGCACGTGAGTGAGCGTTAGGAGTTGTCTTGGGGGGCAGTTCTCTCACCGCCTTCGTTTGCACCTTCCTCACAAAGCCAAACTGCTGTTCTGACTGCAGTAGAGCGTTGTGGCTGTGATGGGTCCGGCATCACGCGTGACCCAGGCTTACAGCGTTAAGCAGCAGTGTAGAGGAGAGAGTCTGTCTGTGCGCTCATCGGAGGAAGAATAGGAAGAGGTCAGCTGTTTTTTAACAACAGAAAACTGAGGGAGGTATGAGGGAGCAAACTTGCGCAGGTCTCGGCTGTAGGGGTGGGCACTGAAGTCAGACAGCAGCGAGTTGCAAATCTGCGATGTTAGGGCTCCTCTCCTTCCCTCGTCTCCTTGCCCGGCGTTTTTCCATCCTGTACACAAGGAGGATGGAAGGGCAGCCTGGAGCCTGTGCAGTGTTCTTGTTTCTCTCCCTGTGTCCAAGGAGAGAGAGACTTCAAGCCGCCTACAAGGAGACACTGAAGCATGAGGAGCAAGTTGGGGGAACTCTTCTCCAGTCCTAGATCTCCTTGAGCGCTTCTGCATGGGCTTTTGGAGAGGCAGTTTGGTGAACATGTGGATTGCAAGGATTTTGGGCTGGGTCAGCCTGGCCGGGCCCCTGAGTCAGCGTGCGCTCCAGGGCAGGGCTGGGTAGTTCTTGGCAGAGATACCAGGAGCGGAGCAAAAGGTGCGTTTCCTTTCTCAGCCGATCTCTGTTGGAATCGTGTACCTGGGACTGCACCATCCCTCAGGCTTCTAGGCACAGTCTGCAGGGAGAGATTGTTGGAGAGATTGCTAGGTTTGGAAGTTAGGTTCTTGACATCTATCAGGGAAGATGTGCAGGTGTAAATTATCATAAGAAGCAAGCTGAATTAAAATTGCATTGGGGGAAGACAAGGACATGTTCTTCTGTTAGTGTGGTAGCATACAGAAACAGCTCTTGGCGTTTTCTCTGTGCCTTGACTGGTGCAGTCTAGATTTTTCTGCAAGACAGGGAACGTTTAAAAATTGCACCTTCCACCAGTGTAAAAGCAAGGTTTGATTAGAGCAGTTCTGGGAAGTTAACTGATAATGTCTTCTGGGCTGGTCCTGCAAGGGGAGAAAGTCCAACGCTCCTGAGCGGAAGAATCAGTTTAAGTCAGAAGTTAATGTACATACTGGCAGTTATGTCTCATGTGATATGGAAGGAGATTATGAGGCTGCCTTTGCTGCTGGATTGTTAAAATGGAGAAATGGAGCAGTGCTGATGAACAGACATTTGTCGTTTGTAATCGAATGTTTTCTGTCAGTTTGAAGTTCTATTAAATTAACCCTGATTATTATTTTTTTTTGTGCAGATATGTCACTTTACCCAAAGAACTTCAACTTTGTCATTTCCAAAAATATGTAATATATTTTGGTGGTAAGTTGGAGATTCATATTGTTGTGTAATGGGTAAAGGTAGTTATTGGATGAACTGGGTAGTTACACCTGTGGGCTGTAAACTTTGAAAATAAGGTTACTTGCTCTAGTACACCATTGGGTAATTCTGTGTCAACTGCTGCTATAGTGCTGTGTCTGAATCTGAGTCCTCCATCCTGGAGAGCAATGAGCAAAGCAAGAATGCCCCAAGAAAACCCCATATGGTTCGCTTTGCAAAAGTAATGAGAGGCATCAACTTCAACTCTAGGGAACATAAAAATGAGGCCTAAGCCTAATGCATCTTAATGCATCCAGGTGGGGCTTTCGCCCTTTACTGATGAACTTTCATAGCATCATCATGTGACCTGGAAGGTATTGATTTAATTTCTACTTTATAAGGTAGCTGGCTGTGCAAAGGAGAGTTTTCAAATCTGAGTCAGGAATACTTTTCCAGGAGTATACAGGACAGGGAAGAAAGTAACAGAATAATTGTGTTACTGGAAGATGAAGGCTTCATCTCCAAATGTGCGCTATACCATCAATAGTGTATTCAAAAGGAATACATCGAGAGCAATGTAGTTTTATGTGTCTCAGAAGACTTCTGTGATCTGTTAAGCGTGAGGGGAGCTTATTGTTTGCCAAATGCTGCATTTCAAGAGCTTCTAAAAGTCTGCGATCATCAATATGTAGCTGTGCTGTCCTTGCACCTTATTAGCTGGCTGAAAAGAGTGTTTTGATGCCTTCTCTTCTAGCCATTTGGTTAAATTTTGTGTAAGGGGAGAGGAGGAGGAGGAAGAGGAAGATGAGGAGGTGGAAATGCTGTGGAATGTTTCTCTTTGGGTACTCAGGGAAAGTTTGCTTTTATCAATGTCACTCTCTTGAAAAACACTGTTACCAGGTTTCATCACACAAGTACATCCCACTTGTGCAGCTGCAGTAAAACAGTTAGTGATGAAAAATACCAAGACCCCTTTCAACTTGGTAGAAAAGACTTGAAGAATCTCTATGAAGATATTAAAAAGGTAAGGGATTTTGGTGACTATTCTGGGATGTCGTGATTATTCTGGTCTTAATAGCAGCCGTTGCTTTGGAGGATAGTTATTGAAAGAATATACTTTGTGAACAGCTGTTTGAAACTTAAACTGAAGGCAAAGAGAGCATTTCTACATTTATTATAGAACCAGAATGCAGGTTTTTTCTCCTGATCTGTGCTGGAATACATCATTTATGTTTGAATTTACTCATAGTAATTTTAAAAACAACTTCAGCTTACATTGGGTGGAACGAATACAGGCAATAACCTTATACATGCATACAGTTTTGCTTACGCTAAACAGATTGGCTTTGTGACTTTTATGCAGATATGTTCTCTTCATTTTTATAGGAATTACTTGTATCTACAGCAGAACTTAAGGAAATGTGCGATTATTACTTTGATGGGAAAGGAAAGGCCTTTCGACCAATGATTGTGGTGCTAATGGCAAGGGCTTGCAACATTCACCATAATAATTCCAGGTGAGTTGGTCACTTTTAGTTATGTGGGCATATATTGTACTTGAAATTTATCATTCTTGTGTTCCCAAAGAATAGGTCTTGTAACTTTATGAAAATAAAGAGCTCCGCAGTAAAACCTCACTTTTAAGTTCCATCATGAAGCCGAATTTTTGTAGTCAGCAGTACAAAAGGAACTGCTGGGTATATTACATGCTTCTGTGTGTAAAATTGTGGACTATACTGCAGTTGTAACTGGTGATGGATAAATAATGGTGCCAAATTCTGCTATTTGTCAGGCTTTTAGTCAATTTTAGCTTCTTACATAAATGCGTTATTGGAATCTTTAATTGTTCTTGAAATTATATGAACTTAATTAAAAGTATTTTTCATTTGTAACCACTCCTGTTAAACTCTTGTCACAGGTAAGAACTTTGCTGCAAGAACCAACTTATATAGCTTTTTTTGTAATTATGCAGAAAAGCCATTAGGCAGGTGGTATGATTATATTCAAAGCTGCGAGACATTCAAAACGGTCAGAGATTTATTTTTTTTTTAGCCCCCTTTAGCAAGTTTCTACACTTCAGTGTAAGATTCTAAGCTTAGAGCTGGTGTAATCTTCATGTTTTCAAGTTATTTGTCTTTTGAAATCAGTTTTAGCTGAGCATAACATCATGCTAGCCCTGTACTCTCTGTCACTCCTTGCTCTGACTGATTGCAAACACTTCTCTCCACGTTTCTATCGGTTGTTATGTTAGCATTTTGAGGAAGGATGTTGGCTGGAGTGTTCTCTGCCTTCCAGCTACGCTTCCAGTCTTCCCTTGTATAGAATTTCAAATATGAAATCTTTGGTCCCTTGCCAGAAGTGTTTCTAGACTAATTTATCAGTCTTGAGGGATTTCTCTTGGCCCTTGCATCTTTTTTTTTTTCCTTAGCGGTAGGTTAATGCCTTGTTGGACTTGATTTCTACCTCAGAGCAAGGCATATATTTTGCTCTTGATACGGCACCTCTCCTGGTATACCTCCTCGGATGTGAATATGATTTTGAAGGAGAAAGCAAAACCTAGCTGGCAGTGTCCTGTCCTGTGTGTGCCAGTTCCTCTTGTTTTAGGAAAACGTCGTCCAGCATTAATGAACTTCACTGCAGCCTGATTCTGTTCTCCATTCAGTACTGCTTCTTGCCTTTGTTTTAGGGGTAGCAAAAGGAACAATATCTGTTGTGAAACTCCTCAAGGATGTGCTTTGTCACAGTACTGATTGGCTTAATATTTTCACGAGTGACCTTGACATGAAAAGTGATGAGTGTGATGATGGCACTTTTTGATGACAAAATCATTTTTGATGACTGGACATCCATGGCGGAATGAAAGGAAGCACAGTAAAACAAAATTTTCTGCTTGAGCTTGGAGGCTTATGGGTGTCCTGTTAGGGCATAACCCCAGTGTGACTGACAGCCACCTTCTCTATGAAAAACCTTTAAGGAATCCTGGCGTGCATCAACCCTAGTATATCCAGTTCAGCTACAGGAGTGCTGATACCCTTGTATATCACGCTTTATGAAATCATCAGCATGTCTGATCCTCGTGTTCAAAAAAAGAGAAGTCCGGCTAGGTTCAGGGATGGACTGAAAAGATAATCAGGGAGAATGAAGGACTTCTGGTCTACAAATTTATCAGGAACAGGGGTGAAAGAGCTATTTAAGACAAAGGACAAAGTTGCTAAGAGGGTGGAAACTTAGGAGGAGACTTTACAACTGGGGCAGTGAGTTTTTTGGAGCATCCTTCTAGTCAGTATAACAGGAAAAATAGTTTTATCTCATTCTAGTGTGTAATATGAGAAGCTTATGAATGAAATTATGTAGTATACACGCACTGCTGAGAAGTCGAATTGATGTCATACAGTGTAGGAGGTGAGCAGTGAATCAAAGAAAAGAAGTAGCTGTAGAAAGAGCTGAATTTGCCTTTATATGGTCAAAGCATATTTGCTGTCTTTTGACACAGATATATGCTCATGGACATATTCTTGTCCATGTGTTACGCTGTCTTGAAACCACCAGGACCTGCCGTATGCCAGTGAGAAAGTATGATCTCAGAGTTCAAGTGCCACATATGCATGAGGCAAGTGTTTCCTTTGCGGTAGCCAACCCTCAGCCTAGGCACTCTGATTTATAGATGCCCATGCCATTTGGCAGCTTTTGTCAGCACCTCTAGACTACGTTTGATGTTTAAAAGCCTCCTCATTAATCTGAACGTTCCCTGTATAAGCACAGACTGAGTCACTATCTGTCATGTTGTTTTTGGAATGAAATTCTGAGTAGGGAGAACAGAAATGTTTCAGCAAAGGAAGAGAATGAAATCCCAGGATATTTATCTTTGTCTTCTTCACCTCGTGCCACTTCTCTCTAGGCTTATGATTACAGTTAAACTTCACATATGTTTAGACAAGTCTTCGGTGTACTGCTTTTTGGTCCGTGCATAATGACCAATGTCTTTTGAGGGTTGGGTAGGCCATGCCAAAAGAATATATTTTCATATTGTGGATACCCACGTGCTGTGAGTTGAAGTTTTGTGGGCATTTTCTTCTCTTTTGCTTTTAAGCTTCTTGAAGCAGGCTGTGTTACACCTGCTTTGTGTTCACACTGGTACTGTTATTTCTTAAAGCAGCATTGCTTCCAGGTGACAAATTGTTCTTCCAATTTTTTATTGTTTGTGAGGAAAATTGTATGTGTAGAGAAGGAAACACTGCATATTTGTAACTCTGCTATAGACCTGAGGGGAAAAAAATACTTGCTTTCTATTCTGCTTCTCCCAACATTTTTTTAAGATGTTTTTCCTCTTTCACCTTGTCATTTCCCTTAAAGCATTTTATCATTCTTTTCCTCAGTTAATACTGATTCTTCTCTTGGACTTGTGTTTCTTTGCTGAAGCTTTGGTTCCCACACGTGTAATCAAAGATACTGGCCACAACATCTGTAGGTTTGTGGCCTGAGCCAATATCCTTGGCTTTTCATCCCTTGAAATTTATTTTTTTATTTATTTTGCCTCTGGAGTTTGTGTTAGTGATGTTGAATTTCTGCTTCACCTCGCTGCTGTTCTCGACTGTCATATAACTTGCTGGACCCAGCATACTTTTGCCTGTTCTTTCATGTGTTTGGTTTTTCGGGTTTTTTTTTTCCTTTTTCTTTTGTACAATACTAGTAAAAAAGGTAATGCTCATCCTTCTTTGGCTGTTAAAATAACAGGACACAACTTTGTAAGGTTGTAGGTCCTGCTGTTACGAGGCAGTCCACAGAGACCTCTCTGTCTTCACAGAGCCCCAGCAGAATAGCTGAGACTTCCCAGTTGAATGGAGGGGAACACCCAGGTGGCTCCTTACAGATTAGGTGACACGATCATGTATGTTTAGATTTGAGGAAAGCTAAGTATTTAGAATGCGCTCAGCAGAGTAACTGTCTAGAGTGAGGTCACTTTATTGCAGGCATAATAAGGAGAGTGACAGTTCTATAAAGAATCTGAACTCGTATCAAGAAGATAAATGTCTGAAGCATTCAAATTGTTCTGTACTGGTATGTTGGGGTTTTTTTCCCTTGAAGTGTCAGAAGTCCAATCCCGAGTCCTTAGGTCCCTTGAGCAATGGCTTTTTGCTTAATGACAGCAGCTTAGCCTTGTGCAAGAGTGAGAATTGTTGTAAAGAGTTTAAGCTGAGGTCGTACAAACCCTCAGTTTCACACATCCTCTGGCATTTCTTCACATACCTGTGTGCAGAATTTCACAGAATTATCACTTAGCCTGGCTGGACCCAATGTTTCTGTTTCGAGTGTATTCTCCAGAGGTGTTCGCAAATAGGAGTTACTAGTTCTATTTCTGCAACCAAAATGAGAGGACAAACAAATAAGAAAAGGCCAAAGAAGTACAGAGATGAGAAGTATAGAGAGCAGAAAATAGTGAGCAGAAAAGATTTAGGGAGAAAAAGGGAAATAAATCCATGAGAATAGTGCAAGAAATACTTAAATATAATGACCTGGCTAAACTCAATAGAATAATATTTCCTAAATATATGGGGACCTGCCAGCAACCTTAGTCTTCTTTCTTTCACTCCTCCAAACCATTGTCAGATGCTTGTACTGTACACTGTTTTTCAGCTGTTCTGTCATTTGCTCCCATGTTAACACATCCATTCTCCATGCCTCCCCTAGTTTGCGGTGCCCTTCCGTGTCACAGACTGTGTTTCTGAAATGTTTGTGTCTTTCAGCAAAAATGTACTTTGAGGAGTGTGGTCATAACACAGAAATTTTGCAAGTTCTTTTGCACATTTCCTGTCTTTAAAATAGCAGTATTTACTTACTGGCAAACACATTGCAAGCCTTTGTTGCAGAGTGTAAATACTGTTTTGTGTTGGTTTGAATTTTCCCCTCCTTTTTTTTTTGGAGGGAGAGGTGGCTTTGGGGTTTTTTTTGACCTGTAAGATCAGCCTTGCATCTCGTTCAGCGTATATGAAACAAGTTCTGTAATGGCAAAGACCTTGGGGTACTGAAGGTCCATAAACGCTTCTTACAGAATCAAGCAGGGGGTCCTACTGAAAAATACAACATGATCAAGGACTTAAAAATTAATATAACGTGTAAAAAGATAAAATTACAGTTGCTTAAAATTTTATGTAAATATATATCAAGTTGGGGTGTCTTTACTTTGAGAATGACTTAAAAATGGCATCTTTCCACTAACTGTACTTGTGGGGACCCAGTTACCTATTGACTTGAGTTACTACTACTTTTTGCTTTTGTTTTGCAGGCGAAGCAGAATGAGAAATTGCAGGGAATGAGAAGGATCCCGTTTCTTGTGTGTTTTCCCTAAAATAGGCATGCTGTGATTCAGAATTACTCTCACAAGATGTTTGTAGGAAACTATTGCAAATTTTTTGTCAGTGATGGGAAGAACCTTGCTTGAGACTGCGCAGAAATAGTAGTTTAAAAAAACCCTTTCAGGTTAAATTATCATGTTTGATATAGCATTCTGGGAACCAGACACATGAACCATGAGCATTCCTATGCCATTTTTAGTCATTGTCAGAGATGAAATGCACTTTAATGCAGAACTTTTCAAAACCTGCTTTTGAAATGTCTGTCCTTGTGCTGTCTTCATACTACTGAAAGATTTTGGTGTGTCGGTGAGTGTTGCCATTTACTGCTACTTCCCAGCAGGAAGTCCAGTCTGCTGACATAATAAATGAAAAAGGGAGTCCCCAAAAGGAGACCAGTGCATGAAAGAGGCTGGAGACCTTTACAGTTTTTTTGAAGGTAAGTTCTCCTACTTAGTAACAATAGTTTATTTTGGAAAACTACTTACACTGAACTAGCATTTGACTAAATTACTAGTCCACAGTAAAACTTACCTTCAAACAACCGTGAAGGTTTCCAGCTCTTACTTTCTGTTGTTTAAAAGCCACATTTTCACAGCCTATGAGCCACACATCCTGCTATTGTTCAGGATGTAGAACTCCCACTGACAGCAATGCAGAGTTCTGCATAGAGGTAGGTGTCAGAACGCAGCGTTATGTCAGCAGACTGCAAGATGTTCTTTCTTTTTGTGATTAATCACTAGATTTTAATAGACATAGGCAATGTAAGAAGACTTTAAATTCCCTTCAGTTGAGCTGAAATTATTACCTTCTGTTTCTCAGTTCTTTTTCTGTTCTGCTGGAAAATAGTGTCATTTGCTCTATTGTCTGTATACCAGAAGTAAGGGGTCTATATATCAGAAGTAATTCTTTCTGTTGTTGGGTTTTTTTGGATATTGGTTTGGGTTTTTTTCTTTTGTTGGCTTGGTTTGGTTTTTTAACGTCCGTGTGGGCTTGTTACAGCTGTAAGGCAAGGCTGAGCAGGATAGCCATTTCTGGGATCCTGCACACAACCCATGATGAAAACAGGTAGAAAAAGAGAAAAAGCGAGGTACTAGGACAAGGCGGTGGCAGTTGGATAATAGGCTAGATGGTCCTTTGTTTGAGCTATGTTGGCTCTTTTATGTTCATTTTGCCAAGTTTGTTCCCTAAGTAATTGCTTCTATGTTCTTCCATTACCTTCTTTTCACCTGGTTTAAAAAATAAAGTAGGTGTGAACTACTGAGAGTTCAATCATCAGTGTTAGATCTTCCCGAAGGCTGGATTTCAGTAAGTGTTATGTAGTTAGTGCTTACAGTCCTAAAGTGATTGCAGTATAATTCCAGTTAATTCCTCAGGCTTTTGAAGAACGTCTGAGGTCTTAAGGTAATCAGATAACATAAAGGATGAGATCCATGAGTTATATCTTTCAAATGTAGAATACAGGTTTCTGTGCCTGCTGATCTCTCCAACTTGCAGAGTTAACCAGCTTTGGAGAGTTCCTGATGCTGCATCTTATAGGTAGAGCAGCACAGAGATAAGGAAAACTTAAAACTCACGTACAAAGCTACTTGACATTCTTTTCTCTGCTGTTTTGCAGATTCCCACCTCCTTGGAACCAAGCATCCTTGATGCTGTGCTATTTATTGCCGTCTGGATTTAGAGGGATTAGAGTCAGTGACTTGGGAGTTTTGCAGTACTGTTAATGCAGCAAGGCAGAAACAGGCCTAATAAGGATGGAAATGTCCTGCTGGACTTCCTGTACTAACGTGATCTTACTTTCTCTTGTCTTCCTAATTTCAGGTTTGAAAGATGGGGTTCAGACCATGGAAAAGCTGCAACAGCTGTTTTCAGAGAAACATTTGGTTTTAGCAGAGATTTATTTCAGCGTATTGCAGCACATACAATTGATTTAATTATTTGACAGTTCTTGTTTTTTATTTTAGGGAGGTGCAAGCAAGCCAGCGCTCTGTGGCCATAATTGCTGAGATGATCCACACAGCTAGCCTAGTTCATGATGATGTTATTGATGATGCAAATTCTCGCAGAGGAAAAATGACAGTCAATCAAATCTGGGGAGAGAGGAAGGTGAGTTTGCTGTCATGTGCAAGACTTACCTTTGAGTTTTCAGCAGAGCACAAATACCTAGGGTTTTTGTCACGTTACTATCCCTAGGCACAGTCTTGGGATATGCCAGAAAAAGTATGAAGAGGTGTGCGCAGATTGTGGGTAAGATAGATGTGTGTTCCTTTCCTGAACTGTTGGAAGCAGTGGATAATGTAAGATTGTAGCGTGATTCTTACTGATTTTACATTCCCTATGCCATTCTCTGCAGTGCTGTTGGAATACTTCGAACTTGCACCTCACCCAGAACACTGTACGTTACTCTGATTCAGGAGTAAATACAAAAAGGTTTTCAGTCAGCATGAACATTTTTTTTTGTTTTTTGAGAGAGGTGTTTTGTCATAGAGTATTTAAAGGAAGGTCTGAATCAGAAACTGCAAGCAAAGAAGTCCGCTCCTGATGCATCAGAACTTACCACGGCAATTCTGAGCTAATGTGGCTTAACAGTCACAACAGAATGGCCAAATAGAGAGTTAATGTTCAAAAAAACTTCAGGCAAACACATTCAGATATTGCATACAGGGGAGACAGTGCTTGTGTAGAAGAATATAAACAGCATTGTAAGAAAGGGATTGAAAACTGGTTCAAATTTGAGTATTTGGTTATCTTCTGTTTTCTCTCTTTTACAATGAGATATGTGTGCTTTATGTGGGAAAATTGTGTGATGTGAGTAGACCCGGCAAATAAAGGAATTGTATGGTCTGTACTAACACTTACAGGAAAATACTTAAAAATCAATTTATTTTTTTTTATTCTTAGGCTGTATTAGCTGGTGATTTCATCCTCTCAGCTGCTTCCGTAGCTTTAGCACGAATTGGAAACACTACTATCATCTCTGTTCTAACTCAGGTGATCGAAGATCTGGTGCGTGGTAAGGTCTTTTTCTATTTTTATCTTCAGATTTGCTTGCCTAAGTAGTAAACCCACAAATAAAAACTCCCATCTGTGCAACTTTTTAGGTGAATTCCTCCAGTTGGGTTCCAAGGAGAATGAGAATGAGAGATTTGCTCACTACCTCGAGAAGACTTTTAAGAAGACTGCGAGTCTTATAGCAAACAGTTGTAAAGCAGTATGTACGTCTGTCTCTTCTAAAATTAACATACCACACACAGTAAGCTTCACAGCTAAACTCCTAGTTATTGCTGTTTTCTCTGGAGACCCTCCAAAGCAAACTCTTTAAATGGTATTCCGCCAGAACGTGAATGGGTTTGGGATGGTGCATTTTATCACAGTTCAGCTGTGTAGTCTCCAATATTGGTTTTCGCTTTTCCTATTCTGTTTTATATTCATACACAGACTTACATAACTTACTGTTATCCTCACTTGAATCAAAATCAGGTTCACAGTGGCAGCTTTTAATTTATGAAATTCTGCAACTTTGAAACAGGGGTTTTAATCTCAGTTGACAATTCTTGAGCCTATAGTTTAAGTCGTCTTTGACATCTGGTCCCACTAAGCACCAATGAGTGTGACCTTAAATGATAACAGTGGGAGGAAAAAACTAATTATGTATCTTCTACATTACATTGTAAAAGAACAGAAGCATCTACTTCTTGATTTGTCTGGGGTTCTTAATTATCTGTTGCTATATCCAGCCCTCTCTGTCACTCAGTTCTGTTACTTCATTACAAAAAGATGTGATTCAAGATGATGTTCTTATTCAAAAAACATGTTTAGTTTTAGTGCAGAAAATGGATAAGGTGGGCAATAATCTCACCCCAAAACAGAGTTAAAATTTGTATTTATTTATTTTTTTTATTAAAGGCAGTATAGCTGGTGTATGCTATAGCAAGAGGGAGTTCTAAGAGAATTATATTAAAAATCTGTGGTAGTGTTAGTCATCCTCCTTTGTTCTCAGAGAACTGGTACATTTGTGCAATAAACAGCAGTTGAAAATTGCTTAAATCAAAAGGATTGTATGGAATGAGAGACACAGATTTTGTGGGGAGGGAACGCTTCTTTCATTCTAGTTGGAGGAAAGAAGTCTTCTGAATTGCTCGTATTAATGGCAATATGACCCTGGCAAGAATTTCCCTTTGCAAGTCTGAATTTATATTAGTGGGCAATTGGACTAGTAAGGAGCATCACGTTATTCTGCTACCCCAATAAAAACATGCAAGTTTTTATATTCACTTTGGCAGTCTCCCTAAAAGAACCTTCACATATAGAAGAAGAAACCACCCTTCCACTGGGTGGATTCTCCTTACAAATGTGCTACTTTGAGGGTTTTTTTCCTTTTTGTAACTCACAAGAGTTAAGGATTTAAGCACTTCCCTCCCCACTGCTGCTGTGAATCTGGTGAAGGGGGTGTTTGGCTGCTTTTCTTCTAGTGGTTTTTCTGAGTTGTTCCATTGCCGAATTGCTGGAATTCTATATGCAGTAAAATTTGCATTTTAAAGGAAAAATGAGAGAGAGGTCTGTCTTTATGGCAAAACCATATTTACTGGACACTGTAGCAATTACTTGTGTATATATGTCCCCCTCAGTGTCTTTCTGCATGGATTAGTACTCTGTTGATAATAGTGAAAGGGGGATTTTTTTGATGTAGCAGTTGCAGTTTTTTTCGGGTGGGGAGTGGGTTTTTTTTGTTTAGATGGTTTTGGCTACTGAGGAAAAGCATGGGGTCAGAAGGGAGTTCTGTTTTATTTAGTGAAAAAGATAAGCAGGATCATCAGTTCTAGCCTGAAAGGAAATTCAGTTGGGGAATCAAGAGTATTCACATCTTGTTTTCAGGGAAAAAGCTAAGGAGAGAGACTATCGGTTTTCAGAACATCAGTTACAACCAGGCTACTATGTCATTAGAAGCAGTTCAGTTCTTGTTAATGATAGGAAAAAACAGTGATTTGTTTCTGTGCATAAATAAGATAAAAGTATTAACTGGAAAGATGATGTCAAGTTCAGGTGGCATCTTAGAATTCAACAGTGTCATGCCTGAGAGATGGAAGAATACAGTATTCCTGGAAAAATGTCTAAATGATAATAGTCTGTCAACACTGGTCTAGTCACTGTATTAGATACCTTCTGCATTGCAAAAACATTACTGCATTTAAATCAAAAGGCCTTAGGTTAGCAAAACTTTTTTTTTTTTTTTTATGGACAGAACAGTCTGTTCAAGATGTTAGAGCCATCCCAGTTTCCAGTTTATTTCTGCAATAGTTCTGCATGGGGGAATGTTACCAAAGTTGCAGTCAAAAAGTAATACATTGCAAAAGGAAATGGTGGCAGATGGCCCAGAGGGTCACTGAGCCTTAGTTACTGAGAGGCATTTTTCAGAGAAACATGAGAGGTGACTTTGGTTCAAGAATTCAGAAACAATAAAGCTGAAGTGGAATTTCTATTAGTCATCAGGCAAGCTGGAGATGGCAAAATAAGCTGAGCAGGTTCTCTTTCTGTCTTTTTTTATCCTGCTGTAATGTGAATTCCTAACCCTCATAAAGCTGTTTATATTTTGCAGAGCATACTTTCAGAAGAGGGACTAAATCATGCTTGTTTTGAGATAAGTGTAAAGTTGCACTAGAGATTCTTGGTTTCTCTATTAGGAGAAGGCATGCAGCCTCCTCCTGCAAGGCAAGGCTGTGTATGGAAGCTCTGCCTTGGGACTGAAGAAAAGGAACAGTCTGCAGCTCTGGATCTACCTGTGAGCTCCTGCTTTAACTAGTTTGTAGTTTGGTGTGCGCACAGGGCTCTGTCGGGAAAACATACCGGTGTGTGGAACTGGTGTCTAGGAAAATAAGACCTCTGACCCCCAGCAGCAAAACTGATCACCCCCAGTCCAGCTAGGTATGCAGACTACAGTAAAATCCAGTGACTGATGTAGGGTAATAGCATCAGTAGCATCAGATATTATGGTCAACCTGTAAATTTCCTTATTTATTTAGAATACGGTAACTCATTTGTGGTATTTCTCCTTCATAATGTTTGCTATGAAAAAGATTAGCACAACTGTATCACAGATATTCTGGCAGATAGTCTTCACTGCTGTAAAAGTACAATTCTTCATAAACAAGTAGTTGGTCAACATGCTAAAATATTAATTACTTGAGAAAAGGTCAAATGCATGGAAATGCAGATTCAGGACAAGATGGTTGTCTGCTGTGTATGGGAGCTTCTGCTGGGTAGACATCTTCCTCTCCCAGCTAGGCCTTCGTAACCACCTTCCCAAGAGCAGTTACCAAAAAATATTTGGAAGAGCCTGAAGGAAAAGTCAGTTGTGTGCCCCGCAGCAGTGAAGGAGAAGCACGTCCTGGGCTGCATCGCCACCAGCGTAGCCGGCACATCAAGGGAAGTGCCCGTTTTCCTCGGTTTAGCACGTGTGAGACCTCAAGGCTGGGCTCTCTCGTACAAGACAGACATTCACATTGTAGAGCGAGCTCAGTGAAGGGCTGCCGTGACGGCTGGGAGCTGGAGCTGATTTGAGTGGAGTAGAGGAGGTTAAGGGGGAATCCTTTTGCTGTCACCAGCCATGTAATGGGAGGGCGTAAAGAGGATGGAGAGGTGCGCAGTGAAAGGACAAGTTGTACCATGGAAAAATTTAATTACGTACTATGAAAAGTTTCTCCATGAGGCTGGTGAAATGCTGAAACAGGTTGCCCAGACAGCGTGGGGGATCTTCATCCTTGGAGACGCTCAGAACTCAACTGGACACAGCCCTGAGCAACCTGATCTAACTGTGAAGTAAGCTCTGCTTTCAGCAGATGACTGGACCAAATCACAGTGCCCTTCCAACCTAAACTATCCTGTGGTTCCACTGGAAAGAGGAACAGTGCTCCTGTCTGGAAAAACAGCAGTGGATGAGCCATGAATGAGAAGGCAGGATCCTGACTCGTTCAGGAGATGGGCATTGAGGAGAGAGGCTGGAAAAGGGGAAGATTTTAGAGCCTTTTCCTTTCCATGGTGTCCACAAATCTAGGAGTGTGAGGGCAAAGATCTCTTCACTGTTTCTCCAAGCGTATCCCTGGCCAGCAGCAGGTTTTCCTCTCTGACCTACAGGGCCCTGGTACAGATGTGCAAGTGCTTTCAACTCCAGCTGCTGTATTCTCGCATGATAAATAACAAAGCAGGATGTATCTACCCAGAGCTGATGACAATATTTTATAGATGTGAAATTCAGTAAAGAGGCAAGATTGGTTTACAGTCTTTCATGTAATATAAAATAATAGAAACAAATTTTTATTTTAAAAAGTGTGTTTGAAATAATGCCAAGCAGATTGATTTGCTTTACTGAATTCAAAGAGCCCTTCTAAAGAATTTCTTCCACTTAGTATTAGGAAGGATTTTTCATCAGGATTTAGCAGAGGACAAGTCTGAATTCTTTCATGATTAAATTTGTAATCAACCAGTCATATCAGGGGAGCTATAGGATGTTTTCAAAAGGTGAGCTTTATCATTTCAATTTAGTTCATTATATTGACATTGTTATCCTTATTTGTATTTGTAAATGTATGCTGTTATCCCAGCATGCCTTCAGTTAAACTTCCTCACTCGGAGTGACAGGCTGAGTGGGACAAGGCTGCCTGCCTGTGGCCCAGGGAGTGTCCAGATGGGGGCAATAATCCACAAGAGCAATTTGAGAAATTGGCTTCTGAAGGAACAATCTGGTAGACAAGACCCAGTTGTGTTGCAGGTTTATGATGTGGTCATGGTCAGAGAGTTACCTATTTGAGGTGTAATAGGCATATCGATCTCCTGTTTTTTGGTTTGGTTTTGTTTTGTTTTGTTTTGTTTTTGTCTTGAGGGATGTTTATAACCTGAATAGGAGCTACGAAGGTCTTCCCTTGCAAAGATGCAAGAATTAATTTTGCTTGTGTTACATTCTGTATCTTATGCTTCTGTTTTTTAAATATATATATATATACACTGCTGTGATTCTTTAAATAAGTGGTGTCTGTGTCCCCAGAACACTGTCCACCTAGCGGAATCACTCTGCTCTGACCTTTCCTATTAAATTGGAAAGCTCTTCTCTTTGCATGGGACTGCCTCTCCCCATCTACCAACCTGTGCCTGCTCTGGCCTTTGCCATTAACCAGTATTTGTCACTGTTCTGCTGAATTCTGTATTTTAATTCTTCACATGGAAAGTGGTGGTAGGTAAAGATTTCATTGAAACAGGGTAGATGGAACCCCCCTGCTTTGCTGATATTATTTGATTTGCCTTACAGAAGCAACCAAAAGTTTGCCAGGCATGGTGCAACAGTAAATGATGTTAGCTCTTGGGGGCAAATACTGCTATTTAAGAGACACGCATCAAAAGGAGGATAAAAGGGCAAAATGTTCTAGTTTGGTAGTTCCTAGCAATTTCTATTTAAATATCTCATATCTGTAGTTCATTCTGGTTTAATAGCCTTCAGGATTTTGTATGATTAGACATAAGTAGCATTATTTTCCTGCTGTACTATCCTCCTCTTTTAAGTAAAATTGGGAAATGTGAGATGCTGTTAATGCCTCAGGCATCCCGATTCCTCTGGGTTCTAACTATTATCCACAGATGCAGGTTATGACTGGGAAGTGTTCTGATGCTCAGTTACAAGATGCATTAGTGCATGAAATAGTCTCTAATCTTGTGTAAGTTGCATCGTATTTATTAGGATATAATGTTTTTTTGTTTCCATCTTCATGTTCACCTTCAGAGTTACTACTGGACTCGCTTTTAGTTTGGGGTTGGTTTTTGGTTGGGTTTTTTAAATGAACCTACCTTACATAGTGTTAAAGAGGAAATTTTTCTATCGGTACATATTTTTATGTCGTGTGGTTTTCCTAGCATGTATTTTTAGTCTTGCATTAAGCAAAATGTATCTTCACTCCTTCCATTAGTCACAGCAGATCTGGATTGTCTGCAGTAAACCAGGATGGATTTTTGTCCCGTTCCTAATTGCTTTATTGAAGGCCGAAATAAATCCAAGTATTTAAATATAACCAATCTCATTTTGCAAAGTGTATAATCAATACATAAATGCAAAAGCAGAAGTGCCCTTGCTTTGAGGCAAGGTATTAATTCTCAAATCTTAGTTTGTGTCCTGTATTTTAGTTTTGGGGAGTTTATTCAGCAAAACTGTCTCTCAAGTAGTCAATTCCTTCCTTAAAATGTTTTATTTGATAATCTCACTTCAGTGATACTTATGTCTAGCTTGGTGTACTTTCTTCATTCACTGTCTTTTCATTGCTACTAATTATCCATTGATAGCTTTGTCTGCAAGAAAATTAGCTCATCTTCCTGAGCAATTCAGTTATAGTTAACATCACCCTTAAAAATAATCTTCCATATCTCAACTGTCCCTCCTATACTGGGTGCAACACGACAAGTTTTGTGGATCTTTTGTGAGGCATGGGATGTCCATTTATCTGTTGTCTGACCTCCAGTTATCCCCTGGCTGATTTATATATGTAATAAATTTAATTCCCCCGTCACTGGACTGTATATGACTACTAGCCTGCATGTGCAATGCCTCCACGTTTCTCTCTTCATCCTTGTATTATAATTTCCAAGTCTGATAAATATTTAATAAAGCTAATCTCTTTCCAGACTTGAATATATTTTTAATACTGCACTGCTGTTCAGCCTTGTTTTCTAATAAGCTTGGCTATTTGTGTGTATCCATGAACAGAGATAAGCAAGAATGTGCTACTGAGTCAGCTTTTTTCCCTTTCCCAGATCCCTACTGTCTGTGCTTGCTATGTCACACCTATGATCAGAGACTGAAAGTGGATGCTAACTAAAGCTTTCTATTTACTTGGGTTTCTTTTCTTTTCAGGTTTCAATTCTAGGCTGCCCTGATCCCAAAGTTCATGAGATTGCATACCAGTATGGAAAAAATGTTGGCATAGCTTTTCAGGTAGTGCTTTTGTTGAACTAAAGGGAGTCTAAAATCTAAACTTTTCCAAACTGCCTTAGAAATCAAAGTGGGCTATCTTAATCCTTCCTATTAGGAAGGATTCTTCTGCTAACAAGGATTATTCTGTATTTAGTTCTCATTAAAAAAATTTAAGTTTTAAAATAACACAAATGTTTCTCTATTTCCAGCTAATAGATGATGTGCTGGATTTTACATCGTGTGCTGACCATCTGGGGAAACCAGCAGCAGCGGATCTCAAACTTGGATTAGCCACCGGCCCGGTCTTGTTTGCTTGTCGACAGGTAAGTCACCACAAATCTGTTTCCCCAACCCAAAAAGCGTGCGCTGCTCTTCATAGCACACACAGGGGTCCGGCTTGAGCACGTCAGGTCTGCAGTGGAAGTAATGAGCGTGGCCTGGGCATGTGTGAAAAATCGTGTGCTTGAGGCCAGCTGGATGTCGTGTGTACACACCTGTGCCTTCAGGCTGAGAAACACCTTGCCGCTCAACTCCTCCTACCATTAGCCCCTCCTATGGGAAGCAGCATTAGTCTTTCGCTGCCCCAGTTCAGGTGCTTAACCTTCGCAAAGGGGCAGGTACTCAGAGAGGTTTTTGCATGTTTTCTGCAGGTTATTCCTAAGTAGTTTCTTGCTTATCTTCTTTCTTGAGACAGCTTGTTCTCCCCAGGCTTGACCACGTATGTAGGCTTCTTGCCAAGTTCTGGGCTTTGTATCCATCCTGGGGCCAAGAATTTAACTCTCTGCCTAGCTTTTAGGTGGGCACCTCTATTGGATTTGATCTCATCATCTCTTTGTCTGCAAGTCTTACCCAGTTATGAACGTGGAAAGCTTTCCCTTCTAAAGGTAAACATAATAGTAGTTTGGATAAGAGAAAAAGGAGTGTCATAAATAAAATAATAAGCTTAAAATTGGTCAAGATTTTTAGTGATTTAGAAATTGTTTGAAGAAATACAAGGAAACAGAAGTACCAGCAGCACCAAAAGAAACATTGAAACTGGTGCTAATCCATAAAAGGGGAGGAAACTGTTTTAATGCACCTTGCTCAAGCTTCTGGTTCACCTGAGGAAAGGTTTGGGACTTAGAGAGCAGTCCTTCATACCAAACTTCACAGCACGATACAGAAACTGGCACAACTAGTTCCAGTAGGGCTGTAGTCTGTCATCTCTCATTGGAATTGCTCAGAGCTTGACAAGGGAAAAGTTCTACGTAATTTGGAAAAAATGCAACTTTATGATATTTACTTCCCTCTCTTTCTTAAAGAGCCTGGGGCAGGTGGAACATATGCATATGTTTGTTTTCCCATCCTTTGGGCATTTACAGGACATGTTTCTCGGAGAAGACAGGGAAGCAAAGGGTATCGGCCACTTAAGAATGCAGACAAACGCATGCAGAGAACAACCTCCTCCGTGTTCTCAGTTCCTCCCCGCAGACTCCTCTGGGGGATTCACAAACTCGTTCTTGAATCATTACTTCAGAACTTCTTGATTAGCAGCAGGATCTTGTTAGTCACCAGCAACTGGAGTTGTCTAAAGAACAGTGAGAAATTCAGGTACAGAAAGAGGATGCAATTGTTAAATGGTTTGTTTGTTTGTTTGTGTGTTAAAGCTACTTGTAGAGAGAAACAAGGACATGTTCCAAACACTCCTGATTTTGGCAGAGAATGGGTGACAGTGGTTGTCTTGTGGGTATTGAATAGTCTAATTTTTTTTTAATTAAAACTATTCATTTGTTTGGGTTGGGCATCTCTGACTTTCAACTTCATCTATCATTTAATTAGCTTTATAAGATAAATGAGTTCATAATATGGAAATACAAGAAAAGAAAATCTGACAGTTCTATTTTAAAATCTTACTTGCTCTTTGTAGGTCACTTTTGAAATGTTTTTCCTAATTCATATCTTTGATAGATGGGAAGCGTATGTTTTTGCATTGAAAGATAACGTAGCCATCTTGCAAAGTTTTCCGCATAACCGGAAGGCTGCTTTGCTGAAAATTTCCTACTGTTTTCAAGAAACTAGAAGAACAGCACTACAAACTTAAGTTGTAGCTTCAACAGACACGTATCTGTGCTGCTACTAAAAGATGTTTCATCTATTAGTATCTGAGAATAAAAACCCCTGAGCCAGGACTTGAAGACAGCCCAAAATGTAACTGTTAGTTAGAGGTTGTTTTTTCTCATGAAAGGAGTATTGCTGCTATCTTGCGATTGTATCTTTTAATATAGCTGGGTAATCCTCATGTCTTCTTGACAAACATACTTTAGTTCTTAGTGTGCTCTGGATGGGCAGTGACAGCCTTCTTTTCTTCTCATCCCTCCCCCCTCTCTGAAATACATCTTTGTGCTTTACAGTATTAAGGAGTGGCCTTTTTACAAGAAATGTTTAGCTTGATGTGAGACCTATTTAGTCAGTATTTAAAGTCAGCTTACTCGGTAAAAAAACCAACCACAACATTAATTTTTTAAGGAAATACACTAGTATATGCTAAGTCTAAAGCCACTCTTAAATTTGTACAGCTGAAGACCGAGGGTTTATTTTTATTATAAGCATTCCGATCAAACACTTATGTACAGCCCATTAAATCTGCGGGACTGCTAATAGCAGCTTTGCATTACAGGTTTGGGGATTTTTATATCTTTTAGTGCTTAAAAAAGTGAAAGCATGTGCATTCTATATTATTGTAAATATGAAAATGGATTATATGAAGATTGCAATTAAATTGTCATTACATGGTAAGAAAACCAGTATCTAGAGAAAGCCAACTATGAGTCACCAATAAACTTTTAAATGTATCTTCCAAGAAGACTACCTGCGAGTAAGAGGGAAATGTCACAACAATGAAGGATGCTACGTTTGTTCCCTAAAAACTTTGTAGATCCACAGTTTTGGGACCAAAAGTGTGCAAGGAAAGCAGATCCCTGTTTGCACGTGTACGGCAATAGAGTAATCTTTGTTTGACTATGACCTTTTCCGACAAGATGAACACACACCTCTTTCCTTTAAAAATAACTATTCAGCAGAGCAGCAACCTTGAGTTGTGGCCTTTTGTTTTTTTGTTAAGAACCAGGTTTTTCTATTTCTGGACTGTCTGAAGAAAGTGCCTGCATGTTTAACTAAGTGATGTAGTGATTTTTTCAGACAACTGACTTTAGTTATCTACCTGATTTGTTGGGAATTGAGTGTGCAGTGCTAACTACACATCCTACGTGATTGAAAGCAAAATATGTTACAGCTGTCACTTTTCTAAAAATCTGTCCTGAGCTTTCCAGAGACGGAGCCTGTGTATATAAAATACCAGAGCAAGGAAAAGTGTAAGTGGATGTAACAGCCAAAGCTATCGTGAAGGGTTTTACAGGTTGAACTGTGCAACAGAGATATAACAAACCTCCTGGGTTCTCTGTTGTACATGTGGGGAAGAGGTGCTTTTCTAGGTGTGCCAACACTAACCATTGTTTGTGATATAGAAATACCTGAAGCAGAATATACACCTGGAAGTAGCCACATCAGGAATTACCACACTGGATCATCTGTTCAACATGATGAAATGGCTGGTGCTAACTTTTGCTACCAACTGGCTTACAGCCACCAGAGCCAGCCAGTTTAAGCTTTAAATGCTTGGGCTTTGCTATACTACAGTCTCAGAGAGATTGCGGGCATTAACCTATAGCTATACCCGTAGTAACAACAGCGGCAGGGGCGAAGGTCCGTACTCTGGTTTCTTTTTGACCTTGGCACGGCAGGCAGCTGAATGGCAAACAACTGATAAGCAGTACAAACCCTTCCCCTCTTGTGCTTAGTTTCCAGAAATGAATGCTATGATAATGAGACGATTCAGTAAGCCAGGAGATGTTGAACGTGCTCGGAAGTATGTGTTGCAGGTAAGACTGACACCAAATATTGCATTCCTGAAGTGCTGTCCCTGCTGAAGTTGTTGCCTCTGAAGTAAAATAGCAGGGCTGTGTTTTCCAATACATATGAAGTAGCATGCTACATGCAATAGCAAGTTAGTACTCTACAGCTGGCTTACTGGCACAGTGCTTTAGCAGAAGTGCTAGGTACTGAAGAGCTTTTGTTTTTCTTCTCCTCCAGTAGCATAAAATCCACATAATAAAACTAAAAAGCTCATGCACAAACTGAGTTCCTTCAGCTGAAGAGTAGCTGTATCCACAACTGGTGGAAGTGGCCCATAATTACCAGTCTTGTAACTGCAGTGCACTCTCTATATCAGTTTTAATCGATTCCGGTCTGAAAAGACTGAATACCTGTCTGTGCAAAATTAATGCTTGTTTTTTCAGGATAACGTGTTTCCTTGTACATCTCTATTTAGGGCAGGAGGGGAGGGGTTAAACCATTAGTTTCTAATCCTACTGAATAGGATGTTATTAATACCAGTGGTGGTTTGTAAGCATAGTTAAGTTTCACACAGATGAGTTTTAGTATTTTGACACTTTCGGGAAGAGATGTAGGATTCAATGAATACAGAATGAATCCTCTTCCTTTCCCCTTCGGAATATAATTAAGTGTTCAGGGTACTTGCTGAGCTTAAAACTTGCCGCTGTAACTGGAAGAGGCAAAAGGCAGGAGGGAGGCTGACCAGTTACCCATTACCTTTCACTGTCTTCTTACCCAAGAGTGATGGTGTGCAGCAGACAACCTACCTCGCCCAGCGCTACTGCCACGAAGCTACACGAGAGATCAGTAAGCTACGGCCATCCCCTGAAAGAGAAGCCCTCATTCAGCTCACGGAAATGGTACTCATGCGAGACAAGTGAGAGAACTCCTTCCACTCGTTCTGGCAGCTACTTACCAGACTGTGCCTAAATTTTACTTCAAAAGTTATCTGCTTCCACCACAGGCTACCAAAAATAATTTTTTTAAAAAACTTTTTTTTTTGGAAGTTCTACTTTTTTTTAAATACAAAAGTTTAAAGTGTTTTATTGTGGGAAGCCATACAATTCAGAGCAAATCAAACTGTGCTGTACAATTGTTTTAGTGGGGGCTATTAATTGTGCGGGGTGGGGAAGATGTTTACATGTTGATGCACAAATACCACAATGAGAATAAATACAAATGAGCATATGAGAACTGAAGTTGTTCCAAATTTCAATTCTTCACACTAACAAACAGAGCATGCATGTTACTACGCGGTAAACTCCTCTGAAGAGAGCTGGTTTTGAATGCTTTCCTGGCTGTTAAACTACGCAAGTACCTGGAATTGTATATATGGGAATGGATTTATTATAAAAGACTGTATGTAAATTTTAATTGGTTCTATACATCAATGAGAAGTTTTCCAATTCGTAATGAAATACAGGTATGCTAGTGGTTGCTGCTTCTAGCAGTTAATAAGACACAGAATTTGAGACTGCTACACTTCGAAATACTGAGCCTTTCATTTTCTTAACTCACGAAAAATGAATTCATTCCACAGCCAGTCAAAGCTTCAACTCCATCCCCTTCCGTGACTCACTTATAGAGTATATTCAATACCCTCCTAGCAGCCCGCTTTGAAGTCCCAGACGCATTCCTCTTGCAGTAATTATCCAGTACTACCACATTCCTTTTCAGGTTATTTAAGCCACCGAGCGTGTAGAAGAGGGAAGTGCATCACCTCTAACTCTCTCTGCCTGTGATCCCCTCGCACGCTGGCTACGTTCCTGTCGGGTTTGTTCCCTGCTGTCATACCTTGAGGGGAGCCTGCCCTCTCCGCTCAGCAGGGCACACCACCAAGCCAGAGACAGTTCCTGCTGAGAAACGTCAGTTACAGATGGGTGTCCAACTTACTGCATCTAGATAGCTAGGTTCAACCAGGAAGCCTTGCTAAAATGAATTTTGGAAGAAAAGAACTTCTAAGAGTATGTATAAATGTGTGATTCAGGTTTCATATCTAATTTATTTGCCCTCTGTCAGTGATAAAGTCACATTACAAACATTTGCTTTTTCGTACATTGCCTGGGATGACACAGCCATGATTTTGCTACGGTAGCATTCTAAACTTCTTTGCCAAGCCAACCAACAAAGTAATGGACAAGACCTTTGGTTCACTTATATATTTATGAATGGAAAAAAGTCATAATGTAAATTTACTCATTAAAAAAACTTGGGTACAAATTACACATACATAAGACCACCCATTTTTTGATTCACATGGACACCTTAGACCCAAACAACTCATTGTAATAGATTTTAGTGAGAACACTCCAGGTAAAGATTACAACAATTGGAAGCATCTTGGATTTTTAAAAAAGTATATTTCAATACATAAGTTTGTATGCATGCTTTAAACAAATATAGTTCAAGAATGAGCAAAGAGCCTAAACAAAAAGTAATATGACCAGCACTAACATTAAACTTCTCATCCAGATTTTAATATGTTAGTCTAACGTAGTGTTAGTTACCATGCTGTACTGAAAAATGTAATGGCACAATCTGATCATGGTTCATTAAATATTATACCCTACTTCCCCAGAATATTTAGGCTGGTCATAAAATTAACAATGCATAAGTAAATAAGTATAACCAGTTATAGACAGTTGCTTGTTTTACAAATTGCCATCAGGTAAGACATACCGTCTCCAGAGACTTAAGAGAGATGGACATTCAATCATACCATTAAAACAGTATGGCCTGAAGAAATGGGCACATTTTTTTTTAAAGTATATTAAGACAATTCTGTTAGCTTTTAGTTACCCCTTGTAAATAATCACGGTATGACTGAATACAAGACCCAACTTTGAAAAGCAAAGGATTTTAATCGGCATAGTGCATGATTGATTCAACATAATTCCCAGGAAACAAGCCAGTTACTCGATTGCAAACTCCTTCATACCAGCCGTCATCATTCTTCTTTATCACATAAATGATTGCACCCTCCATAAACGACAGCTCATCGTCTTTGTCCTTTGTATAGTCATATATAGCAACAACTGTGGATTGAACAGGAACACGTTTAGCATCTTATTAATAGCACCAGTATTAAGTACAATTGAAGTACAATTATTTTTTAAAAGACTAGTTTGCTATCCTGGGATTTTCCATAATGAAGTCACATGCTTTCCCTGATGAACATTAAGTCCAGAAAATGAAATTCCACTTTTCTTGCAACATTAGCTACTGGGAAGAAGCAGGTGATGACTGCACTGAACACTCAGTGAACTACTGACAGAGAGGTACAGTTGACTGACACAGTAAAGCAGAGCGTATGGACACCTAAAAGCTGAACTATGAACTAACCGATCTATGAGTGTGGCAGTCCTTTCCAGTCAGGTTACCTCAAAAGCATATAGAACCCTGTATAGGGATCTCTTGATTAGAGAAAGCCTAAGAAAAATAAAAATCTAAAAAAAAAAAAATTCTGTGGAAATGGACCAACAGAAAAAAAAAATTCTACACTACAGCCCCCGCAGCTCTATAGCACGTACTACAGTCTATGCTCTTGTAAACACCTGCTTAAAACCACTGTACAGAAATGGATGGTCTTTGCCACAGAGCTTCTATGTGGAAAGAAGTTTTGGCATTACTTTTCAAGGAGCTGCAATGAGTACAAGTATAAAAGTTACTATACAAAAAAGTAGAAGCAAATTTAGAGCAACATCAGCTATTTTTCAGAACCTGCTTTGTGAATACATTACTCCCGACATTCATTACATGAATCCGACCTCCAACTCACTGTGTACAATTAACAAAGCAGATATCTTCCTAAGGAAAGTAAACGTCACCACCCATAATGCTGGAATTAAAAACTACCACTATGAATACACAAACTTTGGACATGACAGCCCTACCCTTCAAAACAGTTAACGGATTTATGCAACGGATCGATTTTATGAATTTCAAGAACCTACTATTTTACACACGTACATTTATTTTCTCAGAAATCTGATGACTTAATGCCTAGCAAATAACGATGGGGTCTGTCAGTTCGTTTCACCCCATGGGTACATCCTGCAGGCAGTCCTGCCAGGAGTGGAGGGGAACACAGCGGTTCTGCCAAGACAGGTGTCCCAGGTCCCCTGCCCTGTTTCACACACACTATGGTACCAGCCAGGTCATGAGAAAACTTCAACACTGCTGTCGACAGAATGGCCGTTGTCAGAACACAGACAACTCTACAGGCAGGAAATCAGCATTTCAGCTATTCATGGGAAGAGACTTTCATTACATGAGTTTGTAACCAAGCAGTTTATAGGCTGCTGATCTAGAGGCACGGGTAGGCCAACAAGGAAGCCTCACTACATTTTATAGTTGAAAGCCTAATGATCCTCTCTAGCTATCTAGTTTGATGGAATAAATACAGCTTGGACTTCCTGGCCTTTTGGCAACACTATTTCTAGGTGATCGCCCAGCCATCCGGAGGTAGCTACAGACACAGTCCAGCAGCTCAGCAAAGACGAAAGCCATCCGATTTACATCTGCTTCTCGTAACGAAGGAATTTTTTTTATCCATTCTAGAATGCTTGAAGGTATTTTATAATCCTTCAAAAGAAGGATTATATTTTATCACATTAGGTGTAGCCACAGACAAATTAAGAAAAGAATGGTTTGAGTTCTGACTTAGCAGGGACAATGATTGTTTTCATCAGACCCAAGCTAAGTCCTTCATTCCCTTCAGATACCATTAATCCTCTGATACCGCAGTAACACAGAATTGCAACGTTTCTCTTACCTTTCTCTATATAGTTTTTAGGTGCCCAAGCAGGATCTCCATCTGCATAGGGATCACTGTACTGCACAACAGCGGCCTCCTCATCCTCATAATCCACGGGGGGTGGGGGTGGAGGAGGAGGAGAGTCATCAAACATCGGCATCTCATCAGGAGGCGGTGGTGGGGGAGGAGTCGGGCTATCAGCAACTAGAAACGTTTGGAGATTATTTTTTTTTCTTAAATCAAAACAGTGCAGAGATGCCAACAAACCTGAGGCTGTACACTGTGAATAAAAGGGGTGGGGGGACAACACACATAGCATGCACTATAATACCATGCACTTGATTAGAAACAGAGGCTTTGTATTAACAGCTACAACATACAACTACATTTGTTATTAGTGGTCAAATCTATGTATAAATGCTACTAGAGTCAAAGCACATGCTGCAGGGCATAAGCTGAACACCAGCAGAGAGGAAAGCTTCCTGCTCCGACGTCCATGCGCTGGGGGCTAGCTGCAGCGGTTAGCTATGGGAGGACTCCGAGTGGCACCCTCTGAGCCAGGCAGCAATAGGCCTCTGGAGTGGACCAGCAGCTTGATTATTTTTTTTTTTAACAAGTCCTCTGTCTATAACAATCGCTTTAATTTCTTTCTGAACTCTGCTTCCTTGGATTCCTTCTCTCAGAGCTAGCATTAAGGGGACAAAAAGATCTGGTGTGGTTCATAAAAACAGGAAGAGGCTAACGTTTAAGATTTAACCAGGTAAGAGAAAGCCAAGCAATCGTTCTGCAGAAGAAAGGCTTTGTACAGATCCTTATCTTGCAGACTAGCTTTTGTGTGTGCACACATCCAGGATTCAGTTAATAAATGGGAAACTACAACAGGCAGCTGCTGCTCTTGGGGAAAAAGTGCTTGAGGAATTAAGTGTATAATCCAAAATGTCAAATCCCTGCCCTGAGATTCTCCAATCAGTACAATTACAAGTTGCTTTGGCAAAGGGAAAAAGAGAAAGGCATTATGGTACAAATCACTCTTAAAATCAGTTCATCAAATTAGTTTACAGTAATGTTCACAGCAGCTGGCAGCAAAGGAGAGAGAGCACACTCAGATGCAATACATCAAGTCATTTATACCATTGCTTGGGAACTGTAGTCCACTATACACGGACCTAGGTGTAAGCACTAAGAAGCCAGAAGTTACTGAAAGGAGGCTACTGTCACTAAACTCAACTTTGTTATATAGCAATACAGATTTAATTACAAGAGATTTGGGAGTCTGCAAGTTGAAAACAGGCTAAAAACCACTGTTCTAGAAAGGATTTGACTGCAAGGAGCCATCAGGCTGGACACATGCTGCAAAACATGTAGCTCCAGCACACCACTAAATTTTGAGAAGAAAGCCAAGCTGCAGGGCAAGGAAAGAACACCACTGAGCGAAGCTTCAGCTACTGCTAGTTACAATGGCACTGGAGATTAGAAATAGAGTTTCTGTTTGCTTTAATGCTCTTTACTTTCACCTGGCCACGACTCCAGCAGTGACTAACCTTTGCTCTTCAGCCACATGCTCCTGACAAGGGGCTTGAGCACAGCTTCCGGGTCCTAGCTGGGTCAGACCAGCTGTGCTTCTACAGGGGAAGCCAAATCTCCTGCTGCAAGGGGGCAGAAGCTGGCAGGAGCTGCTGGGGCAGAGGCTGCCTCAGCCCTGGTACCCAGCCCGCTCTCAAACCCTTGAAGAGCTACTCCTACTCTTCACCTGCAAGCCCAGCTCCTCTTCAGCTTGACCAGTTGAGCTGCACACCCCACAGCTTAGTCCATCAGTAAGACTGGCTGCCTCTGCATTAGTGATTCCTCTCCCACACAGAAGCCCATTTATGTCACTTGGAGACAGACTAACAAAATCTTTGGCCGAGTGAATGCTACGTCTTGCCGGTGTTACTCAATAGCACTCACAGGCAGGCCTCGTTAATCCACCACAGACACATGACAACACTGTTTACGAATGGATTGGTTTGGTGCAGTAGTTTCAGCACATGTTTCACAAAATGTATTTCTCCCCCTAATTTCCATCTGCAGCCAGGAAAGAAAAACAGTATTGAAACAACAATCCCTTGAGATCTTGAGAAATCCTTACCTTAAGAAATGCAAAAAGTTGTGTTTATTCAGCAATGAAGTTGCTTATTTGAAAAGAAGAAGAGGGCAGGAAACGCAAGTGTGGAAGTGCCAACACATTAACCCTAACTAAGACGCAGTGCAGAAACTGCATGCTTTATGGGAAACATTTAAAACAATTCAGCTTCACACTTAAACAAGGGGAGAGAATGGAACAGAAAATCAGACAAGTGCCACTCCATGGAAGTATCCCCCTGCCTCTTGGATTTTAACCTAGATTTCCTGGTTCTGAACTTAAAATATGCAGACTCCAGAATAGCATTACTTTTCCTAGTGGAGGGGGGGAAAGCATACAGAAACCCACACTAAATGAGAAAGGGTAAAAGGACCAGTATTTATAGAGACTTCTCTTGTATTATTCACATCCCTATTTTGTAAATGGGGAGCAGCAGTCTCCTTTTGAAAGGGCTGGTTGTGACAGTACAGCAATTTACATCCAACCAGTTCTCCCCGGCCACTGGACACACTGGAAAACCTCTCTAAAGGAGATACCCACAGTTTGGGCACAGGGCGCAGGAAAAAAGAATAGGCGTTCCACAGTTTCTCTGTCCTTGTCCTCTGAAAGAAGTCCACAGAGCAGAAGATGCTGCTTTTCAAATCCACAGACCTTTATGATAAGGAAAAAAGACAAGCCTACCCGCACGTCTCCCTAACTCACTCCCCCGCAGACTTCTTGCAGAAAATGAGGCAGATGCAAGTCTAGCACACAATGACAAAAGTCAACAACAGCCTCTACAGCCAGTTCTGCTGAGCGTATGCGCAGACTGCCACACGCACCCCTGCCTCCAAAATGAGGCAGCAGCTTAAAGCCATACTTGTTATATAACTTTCAAACCCCAGGGACTGCTAAAAGAAAGAAAATAAAAAGAACAACTCCTAAGACCAGATTTCAAGCTTCAGCTATTTTTGCTGCAATCTCATTCACAAGTCAGTTTGCATTTTGTTGCTACACACATGAATAAGTCTGTCCCTTTCACCTCCGCTCTCCCGAGGGCTGTGTTATCTCCAGGAGGCCAATACTTGGAACAATTCAGAAGCAGGTGTCAATTTTCTCAAGTTTATCTGCAAGTGAAGACATTCTGTAACCTTCATCTTCAGTAGGTTTACTTCTACGCTTTGAATTTTGGGAAGGTTCATCAACACAATTTTGTGGCATACTATTTACATCAACATGATTCATACTATTTACCTAGCACAACACCAAAATACCTTCTTTTGCAATGAGAACCAAAGAGATGCCCCGTTTCTCGAGGGGAATGCTCAGAACGTGACCACTGAAGAGCTCTAACGGGAAGCGGAACAGCAGCACTAGTCAGATCTGGAGGTCCCTAAATGTGTGCTGGAGCTATATAGCTACCATGTAGTAGTAGCCTGTGAGAGATCCCTGCAAATTTCACTATGGCTCCCAAAACAGTTTAAAAACATCTTATACTTACTTCATGCCCTATTTACATTGCATTAATTTTCTTGTTTACAGAACAGCAACACAATCCTAACAGCAGAGATATCCCCAGATCACAAACATGACTTTACAGCTGCACTAGGCTTTTGGGACAGAAACCCTCACCCGAAATGAATCAAACGGTAAGGGTAACAGCAAAGTTACCAGTATAAACCACCTTGCAGCACAGGCCATAGCCAGGGAACATCTCTCTCACAAGCCTAACAAGCAGAGCTGTGCTGCAAGAAGCTCAGTAGGGAAATTTGGCTGGAGAACACAAAGGAATGTAGAATGAAAGGCTGCTGAAAGGAGAAATAACTTACAAGCTCCTTTGTAACAGCACTGGATCATAAGATTGCACATTTTCAATCGACTGTACAGCAGCTTCCTGAAAACTACTACACTACTATAATCAATGGTTACACAGCACGTATTTTGACAGTCCACATAAGCCTTTCTAATAACAACTAATCAATTATCCCTAGTGAAAAAGTCCTAGGCGGGATGATTCAACATGAAATTAATATTTTTAATTAAGATACATTTCTATTTCACACCAAGCATATGCCACATATTTCATACGGTATTTCTATAATAAATTTGCAGTTCAGAACTTAAATGGGTCAGTAATAATCATGCACATGTTATAAAATATTGAAGAGTGTGCCCTTCAGCTCCAATAGCATATTGACACTAGAATGCAAGATGGTATTAGCTTCTGGAAAAGGAAACAAAATAGAGTCTGACTTGCCAGCCATGCATGCTAGAAGAAAGTAGGCTCTACCCTTTAACAGCTCAGCTTGTCCAAACTTACTGTTTTCCTGCACCCTGGCCACGAAGCCTGTGAGAGGTATCTGTGGAGTCAACTGAGGCATAGGGGGAGGGGGTGGAGCAATAGAAACTGGTAGCAACAGACACACCATATCAGGGAAAGTCAAACAGACAAAGGAAAAAAAAAAAAGGAAACAAACAAAAGCAGCCGTCAGTAACGAGGACCACAAAACAAAGTATGTAAAGAACAACAAGAACACGCACACGGAAGAACCTTCTTCAAGCTTGTGTTTCCAACAAGGCTGAATTCGTGGTGAGCCAATCGAGGATCAAAGAGCAAAGCGTGCCCCAGTGTTTAGCTAAATAAAAAGCCGAGCGCAGGCTGTGCATCTGGAAGCTAGCAGGGTGCACATGTGAAGGGACTTGCTCTGCTTCCCTTATGGAACGCACAAAACTGAGCTTTTCCTCTTGCTGCCAAATAAGGATTCCTCAAATTTAGTAGTTATCTAAGTATGCTAGTAAAAGTGATGTTTCACAGGATTCTAGACTCCTCCTCTAAAATAAGAGTGCTACATCAAGTGCAGCAAAGCAGCACTGACAAAGAGCAAAGACAACTTCTTTACAAGGGAAGCGATGCTGCACCATCAATACTTAATACTCATACAGAGAGCACCTCTTACAGTTTTGTTCTGTGGGGGTGGGCGACAGTGGATTGGCTTACTTTGGTTTTGCTTTACATAGAAAAAAGGCACCTTGATGCTTGTTGGTAGGAAAACCAGATGGGTTTAGAGCAGAATTATTTTAAATTAGTAAGTCTTCTGTGGTTAGAAGGCTCTCAGCAACCTAAGAGGCTGGCAAAGGCTTCAACAGCTACACTAGTCCACAGAGCTCCCCAGGAAGCACTTGCAAGCTCATCTTCTCTGCAGTATGTACCTATTTGGTGAGTAACAAGACATGGGAGTCGTGGCAGTAGTGCTCAGACATGCTGGGCTGAGAGCTGAGATGCTCAACTCTGCTCTACAGGTAGGAAAGGGGCATGGTGGCAGCAGGGTATGCCATTGCGGCTCTGGCAGGACATCTCCCCGTGAAGGGGGGGTGAGGAGGTGGAGGGGAGGAGGAAAAAAATAAAAAATAAAAACCCCAACAAAACATCAACCCATTTGTTTATACCGTGCCCCTTCTCAGTGGAATTTCTCTTGCACTGAAGCAGAGAAATTCCTGTGAAGGCGGGAATTCAGCAGGGTAATCCAGTTGGAACCAAATTTGAAAGAGGTTCTGTACTTCCAAGTAAGCAACAGTTTTAAATAAAGCCGTAACTAAGATTAATGTTTGATGAATAAAAATGGAGCATTTAGTTCATTACAAAACCAATAATCAAATAAACTGTAAGGGACAAATGATCAATAAAAGAGGGGGAACAAATTTCTCACAAAATTGAAGTAAACATCTAAGAAAAAACAGAGTATTTGTTAGCATGGAAAGTAAAACCTTAAGGAAACATGGGACCTGGATTTAATGTCAAGACAGTAGCATCACAAATAAAAAAAAAAATCACTAGCTACAGAAACAGAGGAAAACAGTTTAAAGTAGAAAAATACACCCATCAAAATACTGTTTAAAAATGTTGACAATCAGTATTTTGAAAACACCAGAGAGGCTAGATTAAGGAACAGCACCTGCATTTGAGCAAAAAATTGCTTTGGACAAATGTAAATGTTCAGGAAGTGGTATGCACAGCATTTAAGACAACTGAATTATTTCCAGAACTAAAGCCCTGTTTATTCAACAGAACACAACTGTTCAAACAGGAAGGAGTTTCTGTTGTTACGGTGAATTGATTTGATAGCAGAGTGTGAAGAAAAATGAAGGGCCAGTATGGGTGAGAGAGAGTGCGAGGAAAATCAGGATTGGGAAAAAAAAAATAGATAGGTACTGTGTCTGCATATAAAAATGTTTTCCGATAAAAGTAATACTTCTAAACCACTGAGAAAACTCTTCACCTCAGTGTCTCAAATATTTTATATGCATTCTTTACTTAAGAGTAAGTACACAATGGCAAACACTGGTCCAAAGTGATCTTCAGCCCAAACATCAACATTTCTTTTCAAAAGAAATATCGCTCTGAAGTTTAAAGACTTAGCACGGTGAAGGACACCACCGGAAACCATTAGAGGACTATCACTCCTCCGTGTATAGCTGGTCAAAATTTACAGAAATGGCAAGGAAGAAGTTTCCTGATAGAAACAGCTTTCTACCAACACTCAAGTAAATCCCCATTTTGCAGATCTTTCTCCAGGGAACCTTATTTGCCCTCTTGAGTAGACAGGCAGGGTGCTGCTGACTAAAACCACCCGCCCATGGCATCCATCCCTTCCCTCATTCATCTCCATCTATACTACTACTAGCATGGAAGCACAGAGGCGTTTGCTGAAAAGAGAAAGACTGACCTCTTCTTTAACAGTCAAACTTAAAACTAAGAACAAAGGAGAAACCTGGAATAAGGAAAGGATTTAGGAAAGAGAGAGGAACTGGGTAATGGGAAGTTTGTTAGATGAGCACTGTGCTGTGCCAGTACTCTCTTGCCACTAGCCCAGTAGTGGAAGAACTGTACTACAACTGTATTAGGTCTCCTGCAAAAAAAAAAATCTGGTTTTAGTTTATGTTCTCCAAGCACACCTGAAATGCTAGGTATAACGTGCCTATAATTAGATAGGCAATCATAATAATTTCTTGTCATGAGTAACAGCAAACAAGTCAGAGGGGAAAACAGTATAATTGCATACAGTGCAATCACTGTACAACTTCAACATGGTTTTTCTTGTTTGTTTTTCCTTCCATTTTAGGAAAGAAAGCAGTAATCTGATTGATGCTCCTCATAAATGAATTAAAATGCCACGCATGCTTCGACAATCATTTTGCTCAAAACAGTTTGTGATTTCAGAGCTCAGCAGCTTACTTGAATTTTGAGAATAAAGAGGCCCGCCATTAACATGAGGTTGAGCAGAAAATGGGGCAGTCACAGAAGGATTCCGTCTGTATCCACCAGAAGATGCTGAAGAAGTGGTAGAGTTGTGTCGCGAGATTTGCCTGGTCATTGTGCCATACTGGGAACCAGGAGCTGAACCCGGAGCAGCTGAAAAGCATTAGCCAGAGGAACCAAGGAAGAGACTTAAGCAGAGCATTACTTGGGATAGAATGCCGAAAATAGAAAAAAGCCCAGAACATGGGAAATACTTGATTACAGGTCTCCAATAATTTAAGGCCAGTAACAGGAGATTTACAGAAAACAAACATCCGTGTTATAATCAATAATGAGAAAAAACACACAGGACATAAAACAACACTCTTATAAAGGGCATTTGAGAAATGCTGAGAACTACTTTGAGAGACTGGATTGGACTGGAAAAATGCATCAGCTTCCAACTCCTAAGCGTATCTCAATTATTCTACATGCAATACCCTTTATTAAAAAGCACACAGAAAAAAATCCACATTCTGCTCAATGCAAATGTTTTCCACTGTGCACCAGAGCTTGTCTCCAATCTAATATAAAAAGACACTAACAAAACAGTAAAACAAACATCATGAGCTTCAGACACATTTACCAATCATATTTTCTAGTTGTGCTTTTATATTGATGAAATTTGCACTAACAAATCAGAATCACCAATGCAAGCTGACAGAAAGATGTCATTCATTCTTCAGGATGAACACCCATTTTTACTTTCCACATGCTTGCTGCACAAACTTCAAGGTTCAAGGTTAATAAAACAATTTCAATTCTTTTTTAAATTAACCTCTGACAGATGAGAAAAGAATCACACCTTGCAAACTAATGAATCTCACATGTTGAGGTCACATGGATCAATGCAGTTTTTCAATGCAAAAATTGTTTGCAAGAAAATGTTTTATGCCTTTATATGCATATGTATATATCTTATATAAATATATATAAATATATACGAAAATGCACATATACACACAAACAATGTGCGATCAGAAGTTTGCAGTCCTGTAATGTTATCCAAAGTCACTTTCGCTTAACAATTCAGTAAGGGAAAGTGCAAAGGGTTACGTGGGTCAAAGCCTCCAAAGCTAGTTTTGTAACACAATCAATGAATTTGGTCATCAGCCTGTGATAGGAAAGGGTAGCATATTTTTTCCTGCCTGTTTTGGCAAGTACCACTTTTAGATCTCATCCTAACAGCTATATGTAATGCTTGAAGCAATTTTTCAAGAACTGTTATTTCGTATCCTCAAGCCTTCCAGTTTGCCACCCACCTGCAGCGTTACAGAATCAAACCCAAGCCACTGTGACAGACACTTGGGTTTTTCAGTCACCTTACGCCCCCAGGACAGAACACACACACCATCCTACACATCAGCTACCATTTTTAAGGCAGAGTGCAACTGTTGTGACTCAGTTTCAGCTGCAGGAGTGATACAGCAGAATACCAATAACCAAGCTGATTTTGAGTTCTGACAGATGAGACTAATTGGGTCTTAGCTTTATTGGGAACAGAGATTTCAAGCACCTGTCAGCCTTTTCCCCATACCTTGTCCATTTACCTTCAGAGGCTTTAACCACAGGAAATTAGTGAAGATTAGGTTTGATTCACAACAAAAAACCCAGAACTGATTTTTATAACTAAAAATCATGTAGACCCCACTACAGAAGAAAAAAATACCCTCATTGAGTCCATTAGGAAGAGATGATTATTGATTATGCAGCATGACTGCAATCACTTCAGCATTGACACAAGTCTCACCTATCAGACTGCCCATCGGGAGAGGTGGTGGCAGTGGTGGTGCTGGCGGGGCTCCAGGAGGAGGAGGAACAGAAATGTGTGCTAATAAAATAGTTTATATTCCCAATTAGGCCATATATTAAAAATTAAAAAAAATAATAAAAAAAAGACAGCATGGGCACTTGATAGACTTCCTACATAAATACAGAAATTCAACTTTGGTCAACTGAAAAATTCAGGCCCTGATCCTACACAGGGTTCTGTACCTGCAGATCTTTATTCCCATCGATTTCAATGGGATGCCAGACAATAGTAAGATTTCATGCCTATTTGTACCACTGCATGATCAGAAACACCTGGGAAAGAAAAGCCTACATGTATGTAAGAAAGTGAAGACTTGTTAACCGAGGAACAGACCTTTAAGAGGTGCAATACCAAAATTACGTTATACCAAACTCCCCTGTTTTCTTGTGCAAATTAGCTTTATGTGCTTACAGAATACACAGATAGTAAACAAGTGACTGACTTGGTTTATTACCAAGATAATAATCCTGCCAGCTTGTAATAGGAAGAATCTACACATTCTCATCATTCATCATTCTTAAAGACAACGCAGTATGCTTTTGATGCCAAGAGATCCTGCATTGTTCTCTTTTATTGCTGCACTATCTTATACATACTAGTTCTCCTGGTTTTCTCAATGACCTCCCATCATAGCTTAGCAACTTCAGACCGTAATCATAGCATAAACAACAATGGTGGACAACCCTGAATTCTACTACTAGCAGTATTTTCTTAGGTCATCTTCTGTATTTTATTTGAAGTAAAGTCTTCCATTTAATTAAAAAAACACATACATACTATCGTTGACAGATGGTAAAGTTAGAAGGCTGTTTCAAAAGACAACATTTCCCATCAAACATGTGCAAAGTTGCTGCTACTTCTCAGGGCATCCAGAAATGCCAAATTGTAGATAGGCATTTAAAAACATACTTCAGCTTTAAAAGGATACACTTCTCTCTTTCTATCCCCCCCACCCCTTGATTATCTTGCAAAAACATGGACCAGCAAAGGTGTTTCAACCATGTGCTATTCCGTAAGTGATTGTTCTGCAAGTACTTCTGGTGAAGAATTAAAACTTTAGATGTCCCTCAGCACTCCTAAGCGACGGCTAGACTAGCACTGTGCTTCAGGACAGTTTCTACCCCATTCTATGCACTCCAAATCCCTCCGCAAACATAAGCAACTGACATTACAGCCTTAAGTTAACATGGGAAGAGTCCCACATACCTGGTCCAATGGTTGGCGGTGAAGGTGTAGGCACGGCAATGGGAATGCCAATACTGCTGCTTCCGCTATTCTCTCGACTGCCACTTCCTCCACTACTACCGCTATAAAAGAAAAACACAAGTTTTAGCACAGCTTTTCTTATAAAACCCTATCAACAGTCACACTTCTTTTGTGAGCTCTGCTAGCCTCGCTCAATTATAGGCTGCTGAAAAATCACATATAAAATGCCCCTGTCTCTACCTACAATTGTATACAGCTAATCAAGTCTGGATTCATTACACTCCTAATAAACGGAATTAGCTAAGCTGATAAACATCACTATGGACAAAATGCCTAATTAAACGCTTTTAAAAATAAAAAGGTAAGCAACCATACCAGTTCTAGGCAATGGAGTAACAACTGCAAGAATACTTCAGGTGCCTTGTAATATGTGGAAGTAATAAGCTGGGGCTGGGAGAGTTCATGCCTAAACTATAAATAATTTTTAAACATTATTTATGCTGTTAGCTGAAGGAACATTTCCTCTACTCTGAACAGAAGTCTAGATTGAGAACTTTCTAACTGAGAACAGCCACAACAAACTGACTGCAGTGTGGTGTGTGGTTAATTTTCTGTATATCTAACACTCCCCCTGGCCCATACACACACTTTTTGTGTACGAGAAGTTTGTTTCTGTCCCCACCAGAACCAGGACAGTTTCTAAATAGTCTGAAGGTTACAGTACAGCCAGGTCACAGTTTGTCTAAGTACCATTATGTGATACACAAATTAGACACCAGCAATACAGATTTTTTTTAAACTGAATGTACTTCTAGTGAACTACTGGATAACATTTCTACACATGCCTTCGGAGGACGTAACACTTTTTTTCAGTAAGGGAGCTGAAAAAGAATCAAAATTCAGACAGAATCTGTCCTTATGCTTATCCAAGAGCACTCCTCAGGACAAGGCTTGAATTTACATGGATTAAGTGGATAATATAAAGGTAACTAAGTTTTGAAGCCAAAACACTGCTTTAACCCATCCATGTTAATTAAAGAGTACTCGGTGATGTTATAGTTTATTTACCATTCCTGGGTAGCTACAAATCAGTGCTGTCAAGAGTCAAGTGCAAATCATTCAAATATATCTTAAGAAAATAATACTGTTACAAAAAAGAAAATCAGTGATCTGAAATGCAACCCAAGATAATTCCTTTAAAATTAGTGTTCTGTCTGCTGAAGACCTTGATCTTGTCACCATGGTTGCAGCTGAATTTCTAACTGCAGTCTTTTATGTAAAAAGAAGATCTTGTGAGACAAGAGTAGGGAGCATTCACAGCAGCCAGCTGAACAGATTAACAAGATCTTCATTGCAGCCAGATTTAGAAGTTATTTCACTCTGGCAATATTTCATGATCAGCTATGTCCAAAATACCCTCTCAACCACCATTAGTGACCTACAGTGTTTTAAAAAAAAATTAAGAAAGAAGCTTTCTGAAAAATAAGCTAACCTCTTACTTCTAACTACATTGAATTCTTTCATCTGTTTTTATCATAGGCAGTTTGTAGCCTATGACAAAAATCAAACTGAACTCACTCAAGAGGTTCAGAGAAAGATCGAGCTTTGCAATTTGAGAAAAAAGAAGTTACATTAAAAAAGGGTACACTCGGAACACCCTTCTCACTCAGAACACACGCTGCTCTTTCATCAAAGCCCTTAAGCATGTGGAAACAAACTGGCTGATGCCAATACCTGCTCTTTTGAATAGGTTTTATTTTCTGCTTTTATCATGCTAGCACTGACTAAAAGCATTAAGTGTTAGCCAAAAGAAAGCAATCAGCTCTTTCAGACTACCTTCATCACAGTGTTTCTAATCAACAGAAATTTCCCTTTGCAACTGGTGATCTTGAAAACAACAGAAAAAGAAGAGCCTAAATGTATTTCAGGCTAAGGTTAATGCAGCTTTTAACCCATTACAACCCATCACTATCCTACCTTGCAACTGCATAAATTTTGAAGTTTTGCTTTTACTTGGGAAACAAATACCATTGAACAAAATAAATTGATTATATAAAACAAGGCCTGTGGTTATGGAACTAAGTTGCCAGATACAATGATGCTTCTATAGAGTATGAACACATTTCTATGTGTTCGAGAAATCAACAGTACAGTGAAGTTCTGTTAATGTAGAGTGGTAGAATAACTCACCTTTTGCCTTCAACAAAAAGCTAACAGGCACAAAGCTTCAAAGCTTTTACGTGAGAAGCACCAGCATGCCAGGCAGGAAAGAGTTACAGTGAGAAAATGCTCTACCTGTGTGTTCTTGGTCTCTGGTTCAAGGAAGCCGTCCTTCCCGGACTGTGCTGACTGCCCAGTCTGGCAGGACTGGTCATGTAATCATTGGGGACTGTTGGCGGTTTGACTGGCTCCAGGGTTTTGTACGGAGTATTTCGTCTGGTCAAGGAAACAAAGATTTGAAGACAGAAAGATAAAGGATCAGAAGATCAAAAGGATAAATGAATGAAGTAGTGAAGCCATGCGCTTTCTTAAAGTTTTCATAAGAGATCACTTCACAGTGACCCACATTACAGTATATTAAACAAATTCCACTGGGCAGCATATACAGGTCACAGTAAACTTTCTAAAGTGCTCTTACGTAGACAGATACATACAAGTTTGCCTAAAGCACATAAACTGGTTAAAAAAACTAAACTAAGCTTACTAACCAAAATATATGTTTTTAACTACATAACATACAGTAGTTACATCTGCATAATATTCTGGTGTTACCTCTCAGTAAATTGCACGTGACAAGCTCTTCCACTGTAACACTTTCCTCTTTCCCCCCCTTCCCCTCCTCTCCAAACACTTTCCAAAAGTATTCTTGGCTAAAGGTATTCAACTCATTAAGACAGGCGTAAGGCTGAAAGATTCACAAAACAAGTTACATTTGCAACCACCAGTGCTTCTCCTAGTATCGTTGTTTCACACAGTAATCAAGCAATCTCATATCACTTAAGCAGATCTTAAAGTGTCTCATAGTTGAGCTTCATTTTCTCCTTTTTGCAGCCCAAAAAAGTGAAGCCCAAAGACTCCCAAGGTCACCTAGCAGGCTGCATCAAGTCAGAAATATAACGCAGATCTTTCAAGATCTATTTACCAGACCCATCAGTGCCTTAAGAACAGTGCATTTATTGTACTGAATTGCAGAGCTCTTCAGTTCTCCCCAGTAACTAAGAGATCCCTTACAAGTCGTGGAATTTGGCAATGCACCAGTTAAGCAAAACCAAAAATACTAAACTACTAGCATTTAATCATTTGTTCGATTACTGGTTGTAATTGAGTTCGTAAGTTACACGGCTTCCTCGTATTTTAAGAAACTTACTGACTTCCTTTTTACAGTATGGAACGCAAGAGTACTAAATTTTAACTGCAACATTTTATTATTAAAACCTTGCAAAGGGAAAAGTGGAAATACCACAACTGTTTGCATGCACTGTGGTGTTTGTAAATTAGTTTGTCCATATAAAGAACTCCAGATGATTTTACTATACAGACTGCCACCACCTATAGATCTGCCAAACAAGATCAGTCGTGGGAAAAATAAACAAACTGTGTTCCAATTGTAAGAGATAGCGCTCTAAATACCACCAAATACAATGATAAGCAGGGAAGATTTTAAATGTGCTCCCAACAGAAATAACCTTTAAAACTAATGTTTTAAAGTATTCTACCTTGGAATGCACTGGCAATATGAACTACTACTCAGCTCTGTAGCACTATTTATTTTGCTTATACAATTTTAAAATATTGTCAGCATTGTCAATATCACCCCACTACAACCTCAGGTTCACCCATGCTTCAGTTTCTCCTTTACTCTTCTCAGTTTCATTGAAGAACTCAAACTCCTAAACACCAGAGAAGTCAAAACCAATTTCTTTACATCACTCAAGTCCAATCCTTCCCTTTGCTTTTCCACCAGCCTTATGTAGAGAAGGAAAACACTCTTTCCTGACACTGCCCAGCACTCCCCACCTCACTGTCTCCCAGTGCTTCAGTGTGGTGCTGATGTCTGTTGCCACCAGGAAGAGCTGCAGGGAGTCTGAGGCCCCGGGATCCTCGAGGCACAACTGCAACTACTCCCCCCATCCAGCTCCAGCAATTCACTCCTCCTCCTGTGGTACTTCCAACATGAGCATCCAAGGTTTTCCATGGTATCTCCCTGATCCAATGAAGAGACCCCTGCTTCCTGCAGTCCATTTCCCTTTTCAGCCCATGCAATTTCTGTGCAGGACTCCCTCCCCACCATACTCCTTTAGATAGTCCTGCCTTGGAGGGACAAGCAGCATAACAGGCAGCATGTACTTAAAGACCCGTGTTACACACCAAGCTTGTTCTGATTTTATACGCTTATCTGTTTTCTGGATAAAAGGGAGAAGAGTAGTATCCTTGCAGTTTCTAGCAATTTTTTTCTGCATATATTAGGGAAACAGTCATGCCTATGATATTTCATGCTTTGGCAGAACATGGCTGCTCAAGACAAGAGCTGTACTTCCTGAACAAGAAGGGCAGATAGAAATCTCTGTTAAGAAACCGAATTATTCCTCCCCCTCAGCCAACTGCTGCCTCTTGTCAAGCTCATCTGGAAATGACATTCAGCCGATTAATCCTTATCAGGCATCAGCTAAGGCAACCCAACAGCTCTGGTTTGTTCAGGGGAGGGAGCATTAGAGAGAAGCAGCTCACCAGTACCTCAACGCTGCTGTTTTACTACCAAACATCCAAGAGGACATGAAAGCACTACCCAGCTTCCCAGGGCTGATAAACAACTCATTCTCAGCTGGGATAAGAGAGACAGTTGGAATACTGATTGCATGCCCTTGAGCAATGGGAATTTTCACAAAATATGCTGAGGAAACCTCTAGGGTAATTTTTCTGCAGAGTACACAACAAACACTGCCATCATGAAGCAGCAAAGCATCAAACTGGGATTAAAAATCACCAAGCCTTTGACAAAAGGAGTTGCTGCTTCTAATTTTCCTTGATCATTGCTCCCGATCCCCATCCTCTTCCATCTTATTATTCCTCATTTTTCCAGCTCCCCACCTCTCCCAGACAACATACCCAAAGCCAACAAAACCATGCCAGCCAGCTTTACGGTGCCTCGGCCCCCCACAGTGTAAAAGAAAGACTGATAGTGACAAATAGGCAGAAGACCTTGTTTAGGATGCTTTTTGGAAGACGTCGCACAGTTGTACAGACAAAACCATATGGCACATGCTCTGAGCTCCTCAAGTATTAATGTTCTGGTCTCTAGCAACAACTACTTGCTGGCACACCAAGATAAGCAGATTTCACTCCCCACAGGTCCGCAGCAGCAAAATAGATGCTACGGCACAGAACTCTAGTCACAGTGGGACTTGGGAATAGGAAAATCCTTCCTCGTTTAAGCATAAAAATAAAAATGCGTAAGTCTGTGAGAATCAATGCTGCCAGTATGTTCACAATGCCACAAATTTCGCTTAGATAATGCAACAAATATGGCACCAACAGCCATTTCATACCTCTTATAATACTGAGAAATGCCTACAAAAAAACTTTAATAATTAATTCCTTCCCCAACTGAAGTTAAAACCTTATTGATATTCTTTTGTGTCACTAATGATTTCTCCCCAAAAATCAGCAACAATAGCCTCATTTATCCATATCTATAATAAATCCTTCCCCCGCGAAAAAACATTGTTTCATAAGGTCATTATGAAAATAAGAGTCAATGCAGCTGAAAGGGTTTACACAGAAAAGGTAATTGTGTTTTTTGCTAAAGGCAATCAGAATTGCCATCTATCCACATATTTAAGAAACACTAACACCAGCACAATTAAAACTTTCTATTACGCGGGCAGGACCAAGCAGTCTTCATTCTTACCCCAGAGTTCCCCGGCCTGACATAGGAGGACTTGGTGGTTTTTGTGTAGGCGGATTTGTTCTTGACAAGGTGCCAGTTCTTGCAGGCTGGTTATTTCCATGCTGAAATAAGGGAAAACATGATTTTATTTTTATAACAGAGCAGCTCTATTATTGACAGCTTTTTTTGTTTGTTTTTGGGGGTTTTTTTAAGTGTAAGAATACGAAGTGAGAATTCCCAGACAGCTGTCAAACAGCAAGTTTTCAGCTACACACAAGACAGACACCAGTAAATACAAAGAGTCTAAATACAAGCTTAATGTTATTTTTGCTATTAATTTACAACAGACATCAGAAAGGAAGGCAATTGACAGGTTCATGCACAAATCTCTTATATTCTCTTTTCTTTAAAGGGAAGCCACATTTGTGTTCATCTCTGTTCAGGTGTTAATAATTTAAATCAAAATTTAACACTGACAGTACAATACAGTCAGCACAGGCCCAGAAGTTCTCAATTTGCCCCTGCTATTTGACTAGCAGAGTCATTCAGGTTGTCTGGGAAGTCTCCTGCAAAAAATGTAAGTGAAGGGAATCAAGGCATCTACTGAATTCAGAGCAAAGCACTACATGTGTTAGAGAAATTAATGTATCTATATATAAATGCAGATGTCAATGTATCGCAGATATATTGACACACGCTAAACGCTGTAAATAAAAAAAATCAAGTATAGCATGTTTAAATATCCTATGGAAAGCAGAGGAGAGCATAAGAGAGCGCTAGTTTTCAGTTTTAATGGCTCTGCAGCCTCTACTATCAGTCACATGAGGCACTGTGGGTCAAAGGAGAAATAACACTTCTTACCTTGGCTTTTAGCCACTTAACGTTGGCAAAAAAAGGGGGGAAAAAGGTAGAAATTAATGGCAGATCCATCACAACTGATAGGACAGGTTAAACTACAGATAATCACATTTTAAAAAAAAAAATCATTTGTGTCTACTGATAATTAGCTACATCCCAGTTCGCTAACAGAGATTTTACTGGCTTGCTCAGTCATTGAAAGTCCTCTGGCTAAGTGATCACAGGAAAAAACACTTGTGTCAAAATTGAGTTTAGCTAAGCTTTGCCAGATTTGTTTGTCAGGCTCCTATGGGCAGTAAAGGGTTGAAAAGCCCTTTGCTGACCATTGAAGTCCAAACCCAAATCAATGCTATTTCAATGGCAACGTGCACTTAAGAATTCGTTCACAAAACCACAGTTTCAGCTATACAGCGCAGAATAGACTTGCCTGTTGTTTTGACACTTAACCTTCATGTGTTTTGAAGAAATCCTAGCTGCTGCACTGAATGGTAAATAAAGAAAAGGGAGTTCTCAAACAGGATGAGCAGCAGTGCCTTTCACCTCTGGTTTATTGATTGAAATCTGATTCAAGCCAGCACAGCACTGGCTGCTCAAAACTGTGTTGGCAGTGCTCTAATGATTGTTATTCTGAAATTTTAGCTCTTAGAATCAAGTGATTATATGACCCCACTGTATCATTTTTACAGCCTTTGTGATTGCAGAGGAAAAAAATAATTAGGAAAACTTGGCCTCATAAGGAAAACAAATGTAAAATTTTAAATAAATTCAAGTTGAGTTCTCTAACTTTATTGGGGGGGGATGGGGGAGGAGGGGACAGGAGACACTCATGTTTTTGAATGGGCAAAAGAATTAGTTTCACCAACTTAAACACAAGCAAACACAAAATCCCAAAACACAAAATAATCCCAATGCTTTTTTTGAGGTTGGTTGAAAATAAATTGTCACTTCCAGAACTAGAAGCCTCCTAATGCATAGCATTTCAAACTGTAGCTTGCAGCTTCTTCTCCTCCTCTTCCAAGAAACACAGACCAGTTTAAAGGCATCCATGAACTCAGAAAAAATAATTAAAACATGCTATACAGCAACATGCATATGTGAGAGATCTGACAAGGCCTGCAAAACCACTGAAAACCAGCTGGGGGTTATAAATCAAAAGATGTTGAAAGCCACTGCCCTTAAAGTTATTCATATTACAAGAACAGAAACAAAAAACCTGCTCCGAAATTCAAACGAAAAAGCTTAGCTGTGGTAAGCAAATTTGAAGGTCATCCCTGCCAGTCTGGGCAGAGGTTCGTCAGCAGAGTGGCAGAATTAAGGCATTTAAACCACTTCTGTCCCCACATACTTATTTCATGGCAAAGGCTCAGTTTCCAGGAAACTGAAAACAGGTAGTCTCCCAAGTAGTTTATTTTTAAAACAGGCTTTTAGCAATGAAATTTGCTTTCCCCTTTCACAAGAATATGTGACCCTTCCCCTTACTTCACCAGTTGCCAAGGACAATGGCATAATACAAGTGAAACTCTTGATCCTGTCACTCCCCAGCAGCCATAGATAGAAACCTCTTAGGGCTTAAAGGGAAGGGTGGTATGGTTTCTTACTCAGCCTCTACTACTAAATTTGCCTGCCTCAAAAATACAAAACCAGAAAGCTTCCTCTCTTTCCTTCCCTTATGCAGTGTCACTCAGCATTTACAGTGAGTCTTTCCACCTCCTCCTGAATCACTGTTACATTCTGCCTCCACTGCAGCAACAATATGAATGTCAACATCTAGCAAACAATTCAGGAATCTTCATCTTATTTCAAACCTTTCTACAGCTGTTTAACATATTAAACATATATCTAAAGTCCAACAGCTCTTGACCTTTATTCCTATCGCTACCACTACATCAGGTAAGCTCCATCTTTTTGCTGCCAGTTAAACAATACACAGACAAGTAAACGTACTTCTTTACTGCGTGGAAGAATTAGTAACTGTTGTCATACTGCTTTCTATAAGTAAGAAGCTCTGTACACGTCCTCTCTGTTGCTGTCAATATAAACAAGAGTCATACAAGCAGGAAAACACAGAAGGAATACAAAAGAAACAGGAATTCCTGGTCCAAAAGACAGAAGTAATGGAGGAAAGCAAATTAATCAAAGCTACACGAACCATATGGCTATTTAATCATGGCTAATAAGCTAATTAATTAGGAGGAGACATTTTCTTGTATTTATTGACTGAGCTTATGAGGTCAACCTTGCTGCATTTCTTGGTCTGAAAACCAAATGTGGTGCTTTCTAAGCAATTAAAATGGCTTGGAACTGGGAAGAGTTCAGGCAGCAGACTTACGATTTTAAGAAAAACAGGAAAAAAGACAGCAGAAAACCAAAAGGAAAAGTATGTGCATGTTTAATGTAGGTTCAAGCATCTCTGTACAAATGCCTCTAGGCCAGCCAGCCAGCTGGCAGACCATGACTATCACCAACTGCCTGATCAGTACCGAGAAGGTCAGAGTCAGGAAGGAAGGAAGGAAATGCAAGGCATGAGGAAGAAAAGCAGCAGCACGCATAAGGTTCCCAGCTTGACAAGGGAAGAGACTGTTCTGAGAGGAATCTATAAAATAAGAGATAGGAGGTGCAAAGGAAAAAAGCATAGTCAACTGAAGAGCCGTGCTGAGAACTCCAGAGGAAGCTGCAAGGAGTGCAACTCCCTTGTCCTCCTGCTAGTTGTGTTACTGCACACACAGGAGAGAGTTTTCAGTCAGACACCAGCATCCTGGATGACACACACATGAGAACAAAAACACAGTGTGTAGGCCTGCTGAGGATGTTTGTGGTGCCGAGGCAGAGAACTAGACAGATCAGGATGATCTCAGAAACAAGCCAGCATAGTAAGCAGCGGTACAGCTTGGTTTCTTGCAAGCATTGTAGCAGACGGATGTTTCAAAGAAGCAAGCAGGACAATTTTGCCTTTCCAGCGAAAGCCCGCCAAGCATGTCACAGTCCTGGATGAAGTTTTAAGGGCTGTCACAAATTTAAGAGAAAGAAACCACAGTCTCAGGTTCAAGAAATAGGAGTCAACCCCACTGCATTTCCAAAAGATCACAGCTAGGGCAGTAGCACGTCCGCAGGTTTTTGACAGTGTGGGACAGGAGGCTGGCCAAGGACTAAGAGCCAGCAGTGGGCTGGAAAGGAATAATGCAATTAAAGCAATGGGCAAAACCGGTGTTTGCAACAGCCATGCAAGACATTTATCAAAGCCAAAAGTGAGGCTGCTTCTGTAACCGATGCCAGGAATTCGGAGTACCTGGACTGAGAATTTTAGCTGTGGGTTTGGACAGGACAAGCAATGTTTTGGGACAGTCAAGCATTGACTGTAAGTACCAAGCAAGAGGCTTACTTGCTCAAGGCAACTAGCTTGGCAATTCCAGCATGCTCAGTTCTGATAGTCTAAACAGTACAAAAATACCTGCAAAGGCAGTACGCTGCAGGCTTCCATAACTGAGGCCATAAGGATAAGACAAAGAATTGCATGAAAGGGTAGGGTTTGAGGCAATCAGAAGTATCTACTGGCAGCCAAATGAATGTCCAGACGTTTGAGGGACTTTGCTGACTGGCCTCAGGAGAAGCCATCTAACTAACTGTTTTTAATAGTTTCCATGCCAAATAACAAGTCATGGGAGAACATTAGTCATAATTCAGGGAACCAGAAAGCTATTATTTGAGTTACAAACTGTGTTTGGAAAACTAGGGCTAGGGACATTGCACACAATTCATTTATGTGAGCAAATGTATCTCTAAGCACAGAAATACAAAAGGCCACTTGCACACAGGAGCAAAAGCCTTATCACACCGACATCCAGCAAGTTTCTCCTGCACATTTGGGCTATGAACTCTCCAATTTCAGATTGCAGAAACTTCAAATCTACAGAGATGGCTTGTACTTCCCCTCCTGTATGTCGCTTACTCTTTCTCCAACTCTTGAATTTAATTTCCCCCTATATCCTGCCTTACCTAGGATCACTGCAAGTCATCATCCAATATAAATGCTGATCAACGGAAACAAAGGTTTAAAAAATGCGCCAGTGTCTGGCAAACTCAGAACTTTTAATAAGTATGCTGTGTAAAAGCAATAACCAGCCTTAGATCTGTTACCTTTGACCGGTAATCACAGCCATCAACCGCAACAGAGAAAAAAAACCAAACCACGATCACTCTTGATGACTCTCTAGTCAACCTCCCCTTTTACTTAAAAAGGTATTTCCTTTATTACTCAAGGGAGAATTATCTGAGACATCCCCTACAAAAAGGCAGCTGTCCCTAAGACCGTTTGAAGTGCTATCTGCAGCTAAGCAATTCAAGTGCCCCACAGGCATCCTCAGATTTTCTTTTTGCACAGCATTGCCTTCTGTCTCATCAGTGGAGCAGTTTGGGAGTACCACAAGATGAGACAGTCGGAGCAAGAGAAGCAGCTGGAAGGGTACTTGTACATGAAGGTATGGGATGCCTGAAGAAAGGACACAGTGAAGCACCAAGTCTAGAACATGCTTTCCTTACAGAAATCAGTATACGGATTTAGGGAGAATATGTAATCAAAGATGTTTTTGAGAAGGCAGACTGTACGTGGGTGTCAGACACTCAGGTAATACACTTCTGCCACTGGTTCGGTGCAGTTTTAAAGAAATCATTCCCGTGTCTCAATTTCCTTATCAGAATGGGTCAGAAGCCTTTCTTTGTTCTTTATTTCCTTAGAGTCTATTGTAAGGCAGATTATTTTGAGAAAATTTAGGTTCCAAATCAATATTTCTTTCAAAACTGAACATGAGTAGGTAAGTTTCTCTTCAGTGAAATTTCACCTTTATCTTTTAACTACAACCTCTCCCAGTATTATTTGCAAACTAGTAATTACACAGTCTTCTGTTAACCAGATGTGGCTTGTCAGTATTGTGTCTCTCTTTATTTCTCCTTTTTTCTTTTTTCTGAGCTTCCAAACTGTGCAAGCAAAAATTTCCAAGTCACATTTGACTTTAAAATGGTTTTACATATTAAACCACTATTAACATACAAAAACCTGCTTGTGGATGACAGACAAATCTAATATTGTTCCCTCAGTACTTGGTAGTCTTTTTCAGAGAACGATACCTAGATTCCTGCCTTTAAATACTTCAGGCTTTTTGAATTGAGTTGGTAACTTTGAATCTAGCTACAACAGAAGAAAGTTAACGTAAAAAAAAATTATTTTCAAGAGTGGAAAATAAAGAGATCTCATAGTTTTGAGTTTTCTTTGCAAGCAGAAAGGCTTGAAACCTACACTGTATCAGATGACACTACACACACTTCTGAATTTCCAGTAGCAAGTGCCCTCTGAAAAGCACATAGTGTCAGCACTCAAAACGGAATCATTAAAGTTGGCAACAGGAAGAGTTACTTTTCCCCCCTAGAGAAGCCTTCTTTACCCTACAGCAATATTTACTGTTTGGCCACGACCCCGGAGGGATGATGTGATTTTAATGAAATTGGCAACATGACATCCTTTGAAGCATGACTGTTTGACAGAGGCTAATACAGAGACAAAGGCATCAGAGGCTCAGGTTCAGGATCCCTGTCTCACTTTGTTTTTATTACAGTGAATTATTTAAAAGTCAATACTCAAGGGGCTAACACATAAAAGGTCTTATCCTATAGGGGAAGCAGGCACGATTAGATAGCCTTCTACCCCTCACATCAGCACCTCATCTGCATTTTTGTTTGCCTCAACACAGACGGAAGCGTGAGGACTGCAGGCAAGTAGGGCAGGCTGAGAAGCGTAACAAGGGTGAGAGCCAGGCTCCCTTCTCTAATCTTAGCATTTGGTAAATTTCGGCCCAATCCCTACTTTAAGGGAGCCCTTCCAACTTCCATTTGCTTGAGAAAGATTTCTGAATGCTTAACTCCCGTTTGACTTCCTGGGCTGGAAAGCTTCTTACAGTTTTAATGCACTGAAATGCAAGTGTTTTACGGTAACAAAACAATGAATTTTTTCTTAAAGCTGAAAAGTGATCAATCTTTATATATAACTGAAGTTTGGTTCTGAAGAACTATTAGTTCCATAAAACAAACTTCACCCAATTACAGCTATTAGGCGTTTCAATTTAGCATGTATTCAACATTTCATCTGCCTTCACCATAAGGCATCATTTCATTTTCCTACTTAGCTGCCATTTTATAAGTTGCTGCAATTTCACCTGCCGCCTATTTGAATAAAAGATTATAATAAATTCAAAGGCCAACTTTAGGGCTTTTAAGGCAGCTTCCAAGCTTCCTCCTCCTTCTCCCCCCTCAAACTGAGGATTTTCTGTATGAGTAATTGTATTTGACCTATTTATTTGCTGGCACAGTACTTTTTTTTTTTCCCTTTCACAAAAGAAGGGGAAAGAGAAGGAAGGAAATGTTAAAGTAGCCTCTGCCTAATAATTTTAAACCAAGCTCTACACAGGAAGGTAAGCTCTCATCACGACAGTTACTTACCAAGAATGACTTCAGCTACACTCCTCTATCCCCAGAGGATGACAGCTGAGCAACTACTTAACAGACCGGCAAAAATGCTTGCCTGTGTGTTTCTTGGAGCCATCTACACATAATATTTGTGTTGCAAGAGAAAGCCTTTTGACTAGCAAAACAACTTTAAAAGCCCTCCTGATTTTGACTGATGCTAGCCTTGGCTTCACAGGAAAATATATTTAAAAAAAAAAAAGGCAAATTTACTCCTTTTGGAGTCTTCACCTGTATCTGCCCCTGCAAAGGGAAAGCGCAGGGAGTAGAGCAGCTGGATCAGTTTTGGACTGCCATGGAGCTTTGAGGCTGAAGAAGAAAGCACCTCTGCGATCCTAGGATGCTCTACAAAAAGCTTTTCTAGAAAGAAGGTGCTGGAGGAGGAAATAGCACTGCCTTCGAAGGAGGTGTCTCTCATCAGGGAGGAAACCTGCTATAAAGAGCAGCTGCTTCCTGTCATTGCCACCCCCACCCTCATCACCTGCCCCCACAAAAAAATGCTGCATGCAAGACAGAGGGGGGCATGGAGAGCCCTTCTCTGTGCCCCAAGCATAGGCATTTGCTTTTGTGTCCCCTCTACACAGCCATGTGTAGAACATGCATCAGACACACACAAATAAAATCTCTGAGTACCCATAGGAGGTGTTTCTGCATTTGCTCAGATGGAAGATGTACAGGGGAAGACAGTATTTACTCTGAGGATTACCTATCTTTTTTCTTTTTTTTTTAATTCTGTGAGACAGTATTTTCATTTACACTTTTTGTACAAAAGAATTCAGGATTGCCCCTTAAAATATGCTGCATATTTTAATGACATTTTTTCTGGGATCAGTATTTCATGAAATAAATAAAAGCAGAACCAGGCTATGATCCATCCTGTATCTTTGATTTCTCTTCCTTCTATTTTTCCTTTCTGTTCCTTTATCAAATCCTGCACCAGAACACAAGAGTCCCATTAACAGCCATAAATTGTCATCTATGGATTTCAAAGTGTTGCATAATTTTTATTTAATACTTAAATGTCAATGTATGTGTTGTACTGTATATTACTGACAGTTGCAACAGCAGAAGACATTCAAGGAGCTGCAAGTTAGTGAAATTGGCAATTGCTCTAGGCAGAACTCAAACTTTTCCTGCAGAAAAACATGGGTTCTAAGGCCCTATCAGAGATGTTGCTGTCCAACTTGGGGTGAAATCTTTAGCCAAGAAAATAAGAGTAAAGTCTGAAGCATCTTCTAAGACCATTCTGAATGAGACAAAGTTTGTAATTTAATTTGTATGTTCAAGAGGTAACTCAGGTTCTCAGCATCATCTGTTATTTGTGCTGACTCCCAAAAGGACCTAATCCAGTCTCTTAAGTTGTTTTGATTTGATTTTCTTAAAACAAAACTAGCTGTTTGCAGACAAAGCGAGCTACTTTCTTTAGAGCTATGGTCTGTGTCATACTCTTGGAACCCAAGTAATACAATGGCTAAAACATTTATGTCATTCACTGCCTCAGCCCACTCTTCTCAACAGTGTGTCCAGTGAATGTCAACACTGGCGAAGGTGTCAAATGCATGACAGCCAACTTGAACTATATACCTGAGGCCTGACTGGCAGCTTATTTGATTTGTGTAACAAGTCTACATAGAAAACACCAACATCAGTCTTCTATTAAGTGTTTCATGCCTTCCACAGTCATAAAACACTTAGGCAAATCACTCAATAAAGAAACAATAGCAGGATATAATTTTTAGCTGACTTGTAAGCAGTTGATAATTTGGTTATTACTGGAAGCTATTTTATCTCTGAACAGGCCAAGTTTTTAATATAAAATTAAACCACTAAGAGTTAAAAAAAACCCTTTACAAAAAATGTTCCATAAGAGCTGCCTAGAAATAGGTAAACAGCACCTCACTTCCACCCCCTAAACAAATAGGGTCATGTTAATAAAAATAAAGACAGCAGTACTCCTAAAAGCATATAGTCGTATCTGAAAATGCAACTGCTACACCTTAACTTTAGCACTTATGGATCAAGCAACCTGTTTTAAGCCTGCACCACTACTACTACTGCACTAACAGTAATTACTCTACTTAAAAAGTCTTCTACAGCACTTGATCCCTGGAGTACTTAAATGCAGAAATCAATATCCTGACAAGGAATTTGTGCATTCCTGTATTCTCTATTCAGAGAGTTCCCTCCTCAAATGCAGAGACTGTAGTGAAAAATTATCAATTTCTCTGATCCCAGTGTTTCTATTTTACAGCAATTCAGGGCATGTTGTTCAAGCTTCTACTCAGAATTGTGCTTCATCCAGTCTGGCTTAAATTATTAGAGTAAAACAACCCTAAGAGTTACAGGTTCAGCTACAAACAAAACAAAAATAATCAGGTAGTCCAAAGTCACTATGTTAATTCGTAGCCTAGAGCTGTCACAGTATAGACCTGTTTTCTAACTTGTGTTGGAAAGGCTCCTCTGGGCATTTTGAGGGTTACTACGAAGCAGGAGGTACCCTCGCACTCTTTTGTGTTGAGTAATTCTGAAAGATCTGTTCCTCAAGAGCTCAGTGATTCAAAGACTACATGACAGGCTGATCTAGCTGCACAACTGACTGACCAGAGCACATCAGGCTTTAGAGGATACATGGGTGTTGAATAAAAGTTTTTTAATGCCATTCAAGGGAAGATTGTTGTGAACTGAATATACCTGGAAGGCCTGCTTTAGAGGGATAAAAAGCTATTTTTAATAAAAAAGATATAGACATTAATTTGTGAAGGCTTTTTTTTTTTAGAGAAAGGAAAATTAGTCTGTCCAAAAGCACAAATGGCAGTGAGACCTCAAATGCCACTGAGATTTCAATGCCAAATAGCTGACCTCCTTTCTCCTGACCACTCTCCAAAAAACCCCAAGAAAAAAAACCCACCCCACCAGCCAGTTTCCCCATAACGGATGACAGAATTTTTCTCAGTAACAAAAGAAATAAAGGGAGTGGCAGAGACACTTTAATGAGAGGAGGAAGAAGCGATTATGTTAAAAGTCATTCATGGCTTTTTTTCACAACTCATTAGCCTAAGATCATAAACTGTTATTTCCAGACACTGTAACTACCACTGACAGTCACAAGGTTATGGCAAACATTGCTCAAAAACCCCTCACTATAAAACAATCCGTTTTGTTACTGAAATGTTTGTACGTTGGGAGCATATCAAACCCATGATCCTTCCTACCATAAATGAACTAAACATTTTAATGTCAGCAACTTTCTGCCCCAACCCTATCTCCTGGTCTGTGTTATTTGGAGTCCTCAAGTGTCCAGGTATTCTTACCTTTACGCCATGGCCAACATCATCCAGCACCGTGTAGTCTATAGGTTTTCGAATATACCTTACAGGACGTTCCATGTTCGCTGGCGCTATAATTTTGTGAGTTCTTGATGTGTTCTTATTGGTCGTCAAAATGCCTATCTCTCTGCGAGCGACCTTTTCTTTATGGATGTCCACAGTCTAGATTAAAAACAAGAAAGTATGGGTTTCTTTAGGCATTTGCTGTTTTCTTTACAGAGCTATCTACATGTTTAGGCTTCACTATTAGACAAAGAGTCTGAACCAAGTTAATGCTGCTGGAAGGATGCCAATTTATTGACAAAATGAGTTTAACCTACATAAACATTGTTTGAAAATTACACTTTAATGAAATAACCAATATTAATAATAAAATTACAATTACGCATTACCGCTTTGACACTCTAAAGACACTATACAGATACAGTCCTTGCAGATTAACCCTCAACATTCTTACGATGACTGACAGTAGTATTAAATTACTCCAACTCCACAGCTGGGAAACCAGGGCAGACAAGCTAAGCAATTTGCCTGCAGCCCCAGAGGGGGACCAAGCTTGGGAAGTCTGTGCGGTTAATTTCTTTCAGCAAAGCCATCGGTGCATATCAGAGGCTGCATAGAGAAGGACTAATTTCAGCACTGAAGGCTCGTTTCAGTCATACCATTTATAGCAGCTTTACTAAAAGAATAAAACAGAGTCTTAAAGATGCAAGTAAAGGAATATAAAACATGCTGAGCTCCATCATTTGATTAGGAAATACCTAAAGAGACAAAGAAAAGTCAGTCCAGCAGTCTGTGAAGGATCAAACTAAGCTTCACATAACAGACACATGCTTCCTACATGCAATATAAGCACGGCTTAAACCCTGGCTGAAGGGGAACAGGTACAAATCAAGCCTCAGATGCCACAGGAAGTCCCACCTCTAGGAAGTTTATTTCAAGATTCAGAGATTGAATTTACTGCTTCAAGTACCTAGGAATCAGGATCTCATTGCAGGAGATAGTATCTGACAAAAAAAAGTGACTCTGAACAAAACTTATCAAGCCACCACTTTTTCCACCAAGGAAAATAATAGTCAGTCTGTAAGCATCAATTCCTCCTAGAGAGACTATCATAGAAACAGAGTCAAGGTTCAGAAAGAAAGAAAAATCCTTGTCCATCAGTACTCATTCGGGTACATCTCTAGAAGTGACCTCATCTAAAATGGGTATTGTGATGTGCAAGGTTTTATTTAGTTAAGCAGAGGCAAAGATGAAGCAAGTTTATATTTCACTCTACTTCTACATGAGGCAAGATGATGCAAGGTAAGCATCCAGGACATGACCATTTCTGGAAAAGCCAGCATTCAGTGTTCAGAATTCACTATGAAATGCCTTCAATTGAACTGATTTTTTTTTTTTTCCCATTAACTGGTGCACACGCTCAAATAATTTTAAATTCTCCTGAGCAAGTACAGAAAGAAATAAAATCCTCAACAGCTTTGATACGTGGCATTGCAGATTACAAGTGGGAATACAAATGGAGAAGTACCTAAAAGCAGTGATATCAAGCAAGCTTGTTTCCACAGCTTAAAGCTAAGTAACAGACAATTTGTAACATCACAAAAGGTTCTTTTACTTTGGAAGCACACAGAATCTTAACAGAAATAAGAGCTGTGATTTTTCCAGAGCAATAAAAGACATTAAATGTATATGTCTGCATTAGGTTATTTAGAATCAGTTAATTAAACATCTCAGTAAAGCTTTGGAGCAAGCTTTATTGTTCTAAATGCTCATGCTCTGAAAAATCCCAAAGTCAGGAATAAAGAGCACATTTCCAAATGAGACAATCCTATACATCAAGCATTTACCACTACATCAGTATTAGATACCAGGCACTGCACCCATGTTTGCTCTGGCAGCCAATTTCACAGACAACAGAGCGAAGACTTAAGAACAAGACTACCTGTATTTCTTCAGGTCCAGATACTATTTATTCTTTTATTTTTAGAGACTAAAATATGCATGTTAGTTCTGCCTTTTAGTTTGCTTTCAGCAAGATCAAGAAACATTACTGAGTGCTGTGCTACATGTTCTTAGATCATCTCTCTTCCAGTTCCTCCGTACAACCTGAACCCTTTCATTGAAAGATAATACCAGGTCTCAAAACTATCTTACAGAACTCTCTAATAATATGCAACTCTTCCTATATTGTAATGCACGAGCACTGCGTAGGTGGAAAAAAACCCCTTTAGAGTCACATAAACAACACAGCAATACAGGAGACTGAGGAGAACATCCATTTTAAGACACATACTACAATGTTTTAAAAGAGGGTATTCTAAAAATATCCACACTCCTACTTTACGCTCATGAACAGAATCTGTTGTTACCGATACATTCATTTTTTGTTCAGTGCATGGACAAAAAAATGCATCTTTATACTAAGAGTTCTCTTAACATTGATACAAAAAGGGAAAAGAAACAAAACAAAGCCCTTCACAGTACAAAAAGATGTATCTTCCGTGAAAACTGACTTTTCCTCCCTGCAATGAACAATGAAAATTCTATAAACCGCTAGAGCAGAGGATAAGAAATTCCAGGAACAGATGCTGTACCATACATCCTTTAGAAAATTACTGAAGTAATTTTGCAACAAATTCTTGTTAACTGAAAAAAAAGCCCCTTAGAACAGGAAAAGAGCATATATTAATAATATCAGACATCTTATCAAAAATTAAATATAGAGCAGCGATCTGGAAAGTCTTTTCACAGATTTCAGTAATGTAACACAAGCAAAGAGAAGATTATGTGTATCACAGCAACTTAGGGCACACATGTAAGTCTTGAACAGCATGCAGGCATGCCTGTGCAAGAGACTAATTCACTGTTCAAAGGAAATGAGACTGCAACTCTTACCACATCTGGTACACCGGAAAAGCAAGGCAGTATTTTGTCCCTATGTGAAGCAAAGGCTCCCGGAGTAGGCTTTGCCCAGTGCAACATGCTGCCCATCAGCTACTAGACAGCATCTTGCTTCATCAAGAAGAAATTACTTTTTCTATATCTATAAAGACTGCACGTTATTTATTGTTACATGATCATTATGCAAAATAAAGTGCATCACGGTTGTTCATTTTTATATTTTTATTTATATCTATTTGCTTGATGTTGATGTGGAAGTTTCTTGTATAGTCACAGACAATGTTTTTCACTTCCAAAAGAGGAAAAACCCAAAACACAAGCAGTTTTTAGCAGGAGAGCATAGCTACCCAACCAGAAAAGAGCTAATTCCCAAGAGAGACAAACCACATATGCCAGGGAACAGCCAAACTGCACCATTCTCAAAACTCTGTCCACATGTGGCAGCTGTAGCTATGAGTGTCTGCTCTGATATGGTAACAAGACAGCTAAACGGTAGTTTGTGATATCATGCACAAAATCTACTTTTAAACATCAGAGATGGAGAGGAGCACAGTATGGCAAACCAGCTTAGGTTAACACAGGTTAAGAAGCACTAGCAAACAATCAGACCAGCTTCAAGTATGCTTGGCCTATGCGCTGAAATATAAACACATAGCATAATTTAAAATTTGGGGAACAGGGATGCAATTCTCACTCCTAGACAACATAATCCAGCAAGAAAAAGTCCGGCGTTGTACTGATTTGGAGAAGACGACAGCCCTTCCAAAAGCACAACATGTTTCCTCTGGAAGCAAATTTAAACTAAACCAAACAAACCCCTTTGCCATTATACCCGGGTGCTAGGGTCCATGCCAGCTAACCCCAGAAGCACAGTTAAGCTTGGAGGTTGATGGAACTGTTAATGATTAGCTGCCTCCACTATCTGTCTGCTTCAAACCATATGAAGAAGAACAGTTGATCAACAGGATGTAGAGTTAAAATTTAACTGTTTGTTTCCTTAGAAGCAGCCTCAAGGCCAAGTGCAGCACAGCAATGATACAGCAAGTAGTTGTTCTTTTCTCTTCTTTTCCTGTGCTGCAGATACCGCTCTACCATGTGCTACAGGGTGCAAATCCAGGACAAGCATTTTACAAGAAACAGAGACTGCACTACATTTGGCCAAGCTAATCTGAGGATATACCCAGACATTTTAATAAAGCCCACATATATAGGGATATTTAAAAAAAAGGAAAAAGAAAACCAACTTCAAGCTTTTACTATCTTTTTAAACCTGAACACTGCAACTCAAATTTATGCACCAGATACTCACACAGTCACTGCTTCTCTCACTAAATGGACACACAGACAGTAAAGAGCAGGGGAAAAAAGAAAAAAAAGTCTCTATCAAATCAACTTAGCAACCACGCGCTGCCAACTTCAGGCTGTCCTGAAGGACAATGCGCCATGCTAATACCACAGATTTAGACCAAGCGAATACCCCTTAGATTTGTGTTAAATCAACTGATACTCCAGAAGCATTGCACAGGAAAACTCCACTTCAGGTTTCCTACTCTGCTCCTCCTCAGTTCCTCAAGAATGAAGCTGGAACAGCACACACACTCACCTGGCAGAGGGGGCAGGAGAAGCACGGTGTGGTGCTGCACAGCTATCTTACCAGCAAGCTGGAAAAAACTGCCAAGCTTTTGGGAAGAGTGGAGTGATGGTTAGGGAAGAAAACAGCTGCCCAGTCCTCAACAGTGGTAGCTATCAGGTAAAAACAGCACACAAACAAAACCCCCTAAAAGAGAGTCTAAGATACAGTGTAGGAAGCTACAAATTTGAAAATACAAAAAAAAAAAAAAACACCATCAAAACAAACCAAACCACTACAAACTTTCACTCAAGAATTTGAGGACTCAAGGGCATTTCCTCAATTTAGAAATTTAAAGTCCAAAAAGACATTAGACAAAAAAATCCTAAAATTACACCATCATTTGCTGATAGTTTTTCAGGTGATTTCATGCAACGGTTTATAATAATTTTAAAATAATTTTTATTTTCACATCATGAACGTCCTTCAAACGTCCTGTGCTGCACAGGGCTACAAGTCAGTAACTTCACTGTTTGTCCCTAGGCTCACTCAGGCAAGAAGGAACGTAGGCTCAAACTCCACAGGCTTCCTCAAGCTGCTACTTTAGAGAAAGCGAGAAGAAAAAGGTAGGCCAAGCAGCTTGTTATTAGCAACAGTCTTCTGTAATTTTGACATTGTTTCCCTTTTTCCCCTTTTCAGTTTGTGGTTGAATACAGGGTTAGGTCTGTTACATACCCGTTACTTCAAATTAGTAAAGCCCTGGTTACAGGGTAATCAGCGTTATATGTCTCTAAATGTTAGCAGAATAGACCAGAATTATTTTATACAAGCAAAATCATAGACATAAGCTATATCAGTCACACAGGGTGCATGACCTGTTACCACTTCCCACCCCCATCTTCCTAGCATAGTTGGTGTAATCACACTTACTGAGTTTTGGTAACTTGTTCTGCACAGTTGGTGCAGTACTTCCCAAAAGTAATCTGCTCCACACCTCAAGTGCTGTGTGCAGTTTTGGGTACATCAGTGTAAGAAGGACATCAAACTATTAGAGCGTATCTAGAGGAGGGCAACCAAGATGGTGAAAAGTCTCAAAGGCAGGACTTTCAAGGAGCAGCTGAGGTCACTAGGTTTGTTCAGCTAGGAGGAGAGAAGGCCGAAGGGTGACCTCATGGCAGTCTGTACCTTCCTTGAGGGGGGCAGTAGAGAGGTATGTGCTGATCTCCTCTCTCTGGTGGCCAGCAACACCACACAAGGAAATGGAATGAAGCTGTATCAGAAGTAGCTCAGATTGGACCTTAGGAAAAGGTACTTCTCTAGGAGGGTGATCAGTCACTGGAACAGGCTACCCAGGGAAGTGGTCAAGTCGCAAGCCTGTCAGAGTTCAGTGAGTGTCTGGACAATGCTCTTAGTCAGATGGTTTAGTTTTAGGTTGTCCTGCGAGAAGCAGGGAGTTAGACTTGATGATCCTTATGGGTCCTTTCCGGCTTGAGATGATTCTATGCTAGAGCCACCATTACTGACATGCAAGTTAATGGAAAGAACAGCATTTCATTCATTCTATATCTGCGCTGTGAAATTCCCTTTAACCAAAGAGCACTTTTGGCAGTATAAGACAAAAGAATGGCATAAGAAAAAAAGTAAGATTTCTAGTCAAAGACAAGCCAATTGGAACACTAGATTTGACATATCAAGTCAGGCTAGTAATTCATCAAATATGGTACCTCCTTTCAGCAGAAACTGTGCCTGATGGTACACATAATACTGGGCAAAGACACAGGTTTCAGATTGAACCTAGTCAATAAAACTACGCAATACATGGGACAGTGAGTGGTGCAGAGAAAATTTAGTTTCCTTCCTCAACCTCTGGGACAACTGCCTGGATTGCAAGTTTACTTGTTTATGTTTGAATACGAAAAACAAGATCTAGTCTACTACCAGTTAAAATGAACCACAGCTTCAGATTTAGTTGCTCATACCAGTAAAATATGTAGATAGCTGACTGCTAGCAAACACCAACAAACACTTTCTAGTAAACATACATTTTCTATTACGTACTACAACATACATACATGGCTCATATACCCAGAACATAAATGGTAATGTTAACCAAAGGAAACATAACTTAAGAAACAAACACTAAGGTGCTTTCAGCATCCCTTAATAAACAAAAAACCCAAACTCTCACTCTCGTAATTTGTTCCTGACCCAGCTTTAATATTAGCCCTTATTGTCATTCTCTAAAACTGCAGGTTTCATTGTCTTACTATATGGTTTATACAATAAGCTTCCCTGAAATTAAAAAAATCTGATGAGACCGAGAACATCAACCTGTTCCATTTCAGAAATACAGATTTATGCCACTGCTACTTCTATAAGGAAAGCGTATTTAATAAGACTTTTTAAATAAATGAGTTATGGTTAACTGAATAATGGCACTGAAGAGATCCTGGACAATGCACATTGTACAGGCTACCTGCAAGGAAGTCAGTCTGACCCACAAAAAGGACAATAAAATCCCCAACTTTAATGAGCTCAGCCAGACAGCTAACTTATTCATGGAGAGCACCATTTAATGCTGTTATTTTGTGAAGGAAATTAAAAAAAAAAAAGTATATCTAACACAGGGAAATGTGAACATATTTGCACTGCAAGAGAAATATTCTACAGAAAAGATCAATTATGGGTTCAAGGCACATCAGGCACAAAAAAGCGTGAGTAGCTTGAGCTAAGACATCATGTACAATCAGATGTCTACACAGTGTTACAAATTGTATCTTTCACTAACCCTTGGTGAAAGTGCAAGTAATTCAAATATTTGACTTTACTACTACTGCTTATATACTGTCTGATCCCCATCAAGACAGTGTTCAACAAAGTCAAGAATTTACATACAATAGTAAAATAATTTATTTCCATCTCTTGTCCAGAAGAGTCCGAGTGCTAAGCAAGCCTGGCCTGCCTGGAGATGCAGAGAGCAGAGTGCCAGTGCAACTGGCACGGCTCATCCTTGTTTATCGTTATGCACACACTCATTTATCCCATGGGGCTCTTCTCCAAGGTATGAGGGTCTGCTGGTGCTGGGAACTGTAATTGTCAATTCTATCGACCACAAATAGTTTGAATACCCCAGCTGTGTCTGTACCAACTCAGACCAAAACTGGTCAGTTTGGTGGGCACCTGGCTCTTCCCAGTTCTTCAGCACAGACATCTGGTTAACTCAATCCACACCTGAGAAGCATGTAAAAAAGTCTGAAACAAACTGTGAAAGAAGCACCGCCCCGTTATCAGTGACTTGTGGGGCCAATCCTATCTCTAAGATAGAAGACTAATGCAAAGTTTTATCATGCCCAGTTAGCCACCAGTTGTGTGAAATTCAAGTCCCTAATTAGTTTTGAACAAATCATCTGAAGGTACCATACTAGAAGCTTTATACTGGTTATCTTTCACAGTAAAAAGGGGAAAGGTCCTCCTTACCATCCCCCTCAAGAGATGAATTGAAGACATCTTTAATGGCCTCTTCAACAGTCACCAAAATCAAGTCTGCTAAAGTACTGTCAACTTCTCAGTCAATCCACAGAAGAAAGTCAATGCTAGCAACAAGCAAGAGTAAATACAGGAGAAGAAAAAAAGGGGTGCTTTTTTTCAGTTCCCCAAATTCTTTTCAGAATATAAGGATTTGAAGGGTTTATTATTTCACATACGCAATCCTTCAATCCAATTTGCACTAAGGCTAGAAGTCAGCTGCCTGAACACCAGTGCCTAATGTCATCTGAGAATCCTCAGAATACCCTGCCATGCCTTCTGAAGCTGCACCATGAAAGACAGGTCTCCTGTCACCTCTGAAGCGTTTAGACATCTAAGTTTCACCTTGTACGTTTGCTTTGTATGTGGTGCTGGCAATGTAGGAGGCAACTGAAATAGATTTAAGAGTTGTATTTCCAGAGTTGCAAATCCAGTAACTTTTTCTTGTAGGTTTATAGATGGAAGTTTCTCACACACTCCCTTCAACATACAGACAAGTTACAATAGTAGGACAGGCTCTCGAGAAAGCTTCATCTCCTTAAACCCTGGTAAATCCAGGGCTCTTAAGGTAAAAGGCTAGAGGAGCCAGATAAGCCACATCTCATGTAATCTGATATGTCACCTTTTCCTGCAGAGAGGATTCACAATCAAGAGCTTTTACAGATTAACACAATGAACTACGGCCATCAACAAATACACACCAGCTTGCACAGTCTACATAAAATGATTGCCATTGTCAGAGGCTGAAAGGCACTAGATAGAACAAAGGAAAAATAACAAAAGAAATATTAAGTCCTATTACCAGAGGTAACACACATGTAAATGTACACATTTTTATATCTTTTTATATATAAACAATATACATTTTTAATATATACAAAACCACAATGCTAGCAATGCATTTCACTAACATCATCCAATATCGGGGGGTGTTGAAAAGCGGTGGTTGTTTTTTATTTTGACAGTTTATCACTGGATTTCTTCAATTATGTCTGAATGCAGATTATATGCTAGTTTAGTTCTATGGAGCTAGCTCTTGACTTAAGAATTTAAATGTTTTTCTTTATATAGAATCATAGAATCACTTGGGTTGGAAGAGACCTTCAGGATCATCGAGTCCAACCATAAACCTATGCCAAAACCACCCCTAAACCATGTCCCTCAGCACCACGTCTACCCATCTTTTAAATACCTCCATGGACAGCGATTCCACCACTTCCCTGAGCAGCCTGTTCCAATGCTTGATAACCCTTTTGGTAAAGAAGTTTTTCCTAATATCCAACCTAAACCTCCCCTGGCACAACTTGAGGCCATTTCCTCTTGTCCTATTGCTTGTTACTTGGGAGAAGAGATCGACCCCCACCTCGCTATAACCTTCTTTCAGGTAGTTGTAGAGAGTGATAAGGTCTCCCCTCAGCCTTCTGTTCTCCAGGCTAAACAATCCCAACTCCCTCAGCCGCTCCTCCTAAGACTTGTTCTCCAGACCCCTCACCAGCTCGTTGCCCTTCTCTGGACACGCTCCAGCACCTCAATGTCTCTCCGATACT
>VZSF01010829.1:105978-147912 GCA_013398295.1 Chionis minor | reverse complement strand
TTGTGAGCAGCAGGTCTAGCAAGGCACCTCCCCTGGTAGGTTCACTTACCAGTTGTGTCAGGAAGCTATCTTCCACACACTCCAGGAATCGCCTAGACTGCTTCCTCTCTGCTGTGTTGTATTTCCAGCAGATGTCTGGTAAGTTAAAGTCTCCCACTAGGATAATGGCTGAGGATCACAAGACTTCTGCCAGCTGTTTGTAGAATGCTTCATCTGTCCCTTCATCCTGATCGGGTGGTCTATAACAGACTCCCAACAGGATATCTGCCTTGTTGGCCTTTCCCCTCATCCTTACCCATAAGCACTCAGCCTTGCCTTCATAGTCACTGAACTCCATACAATCAAAACACTCCCTAACATACAGAGCCACCCCACCACCTCTCTTTCCCTGCCTGTCCCTTCTGAAGAGCTTATAGCAATCCATTGCAGCAGTCCAGTCATAAGTGTCGTCCCACCATGTTACTATGATGGCAACTATATCATAACTACCCTGTCTCACAGTGGCTTCCAGCTCCTCCTGTTTGTTGCCCATGCTTTGTGCATTGGTGTACATGCACTTGAGCTGGGCTATCGATTTCCCCCCTAACGTTTGTACACTCCCCCTTGGCTTTTCACTAGTGGGCTCAATTCTATCCCCTACCCCTTCACACCTAGTTTAAAGCCCTCTCAATGAGTCCTGCAATCTCGTGCACAAGGATCCTTTTCCGTCTTGGAGACAACCTTGCTCCACCTGCCACCAGTAGGTCTGGTGCCATGTAAACCTCCCCGTGAGCAAAAAAGCCAAAATTCCACCGGTGGCACCAGCCCCTGAGCCACCTGTTCAACAGGTATGTTATCCTGTTCCTCTCAGTGTCCTTCCCTGCCACCGAAGAGACTGAGGAAAACACTACCTGTGCTCCTGATCCCTCAACCAGTTACCCCAGTGCCCTGAAGTCCTTTTTAATGGCTTTTATACTCCTGCCTTCAGCCTCATCATTCCCAACTTGTGCAACCAGGAGCGGATAATAATCAGAGGGCCGTACTAGACTAGGGAGTTTCCTAGTGATATCCCTAACCTGAGCCCCAGGGATACACTAGCTCAGATTCTCCTAGCAATTGCCATTGGCATACAGCAGACCAGATTTCAGCAAAGGTTTGAAGATATTTTCTACCTTTACATAAGTAAAGATATCAGGACAGTCGGCAGGGGGCTGTCAGGGAGGGAAGTATACCATAAGGATCCCATTTACTCAGAACAGTTTGCTTGCTCTATGGTTTTAGTATTCAGAAGCACAGAATGTAAAACAACAGTGCACATAGTCCATAGAATGTCCTGCTCCAGAACTAGACTTCTTAAGATGTATGAATTTCCACGCAAGGCATACTTGAAACAGAATTGATTCCTAACCAACAGAACATGTGCTAGCGAGTATGAAAATACTCGTACATCTAAAAAATAAATAAAATTTTAAAAAGTGGGAGCACTGATAAGCCTCATTAAAACCAAGAAGCTGAAAACAAGAGCTAGAGAAACAGGCTTAAAGCTTACTGGCTGCAGACAAACAGCTTCACCTTTAGCCCTCTTGCTGTTATGAAAGTGGAAGCTATTCTTCCAAAAGGAAGACTAAGTCCAATTCTCAGTGAATCCTAAAGACCCCAATTTCTAAGACACAATCTGTGAAGTGGCACGTACACCTATACAACAGCACTGAAAAGGACAGGGAAGAGAGGTCTGTTCAGCTAAAGGATTATTTATATAGATGCTTTTCAGAGTACCCTATTGGCAAATCTAGTCACACATTCTGTTGGAGAAACTGAGCAGAAAGGGGACACACACAAAGGGGACACAGGGGAAGGACAGACCAGAGGGGCTGGGAGCGAGCGCGTGACATTCTAGGACAAGAATCAGAGCAAAGAAACCATCCCACTTGTCCAAGAGCCAGACTGGAGTTCATGTCTGATTTTTCTTTCCTGGTGCCAACTGGAAATGGGAGGACTGCTATGGAGGACACGTATTCATCCTTCAGAAAGGACAGAAGGAAAGAAGCTTCTCACATTATTCCCTAACAGCTACTTCAGAACATGTTCGTGCAAGATGCTGAGAACATAAAGTGGGGCAGCTGAAGGAAATCAGTAAGTCCTGTGAAATGCCACCTCACAGAACGAGGCTCTACAAATGAGAAGCATCTATGGAGAGATACAAGGGCATCTCATCACACCCTCACCCTGGGCCCCCCACCTTCTCCAATTGAAAGGAAGATGATGTCAACACAGAGCATAAGGAGGGGAGGTCTGCAGGAGTATCTTCGGGAACAGGGAGAGGGATGTGGGAAGGAAGACTGGCAGATGGCAACTGAAGCAAATGGAGCTTAAGCCCTACAGAGGAAGAGATTTGTAGCAGCTCTTAATGGAGGCCCTCATTATGGACAGAAAACAGTTAAAACAACAGTCCTCCCTCCTCCCCATTGCATTAGTGAAATACCAGAAGCACTTTGCTAAAGTTCACTTAAGTATGGGGGAAATGGAACTTCAAACATCTGGAGTATGGACATCAGACAGTGCTGCAGAAGCAGCTGGCCCTGCACACAGGAGGCGGCTGTCTGCCGCGATGTCAGGCGAGTGAAGGGAAGAAGTGGGATGGGTCTGCAGCTAGGAGCAAGAGCCTGGAAATCAGCAGATTGAAGCTCTATTCCTGGCTCTGCCAGACTTCCTGTGCTATGCCAAGCAAGCCACTTTGCTGCTTGGGCCAGCTTCTCAGAGCTGCCCACTGGCAGCAGTCTTGAGAACAGACATAGACAGGGTGTAGGTGGGCACAGGTACAGGCACCACTGCCATAGCTGTTTGCTCCGAGCACAGCGAAACACAGCAACAAAGACACTCAAGATTTCTCTGTAACACAGCTGTCACCAATGTTTTTAATTGCTGCCAAAAATACAGAAGTGAGTTATGGATTGTACTTCCTGTGCTTTGGCAAACCCTACCGCTGATTTTAACTGTTTGAGCAAACCAAACATACAAAAATTTCAGTAAGAACTGTGCTGGGAACGTTACTCATAAAAAAAAAAGCCCTCCAATGACGTCTGATACATGTTCATGGGGAACGCAATGTGAACTTTTGCATTCTAGCTAAATTTTTTGTCTTTCAAATTCAACTGCTTTTTGTCTTTCAAATTCAACCTTTTTGAGAGTCTAACAAACAGGTAGAAAAACCCCCACATCACTAACATAGATCTCTGTAGGAGGACACAGAGAAGGGGAGATGGGGGTATTATTTGCAATTATCTTCTATGGGCCTCCTGAAGTCTATGGCTTTTCAGCATTAAAACCTGGGAGCAGGGGAGAGAGAAGTAACTTCCATGGTGTTATCCCCTGCTCTAACACAAAATCCCTGATCACTCTAGAATACGCTTTCCGGTATTTGCCAGAGATTCAGCTGTAGCTCAACACCCCACCACTTCACAACCACTGTGTGGCAGGAAGTACAGACCCAGCTCTGCATCAGGTCAAAACCACAACATGTGGCAAATTAACAATTGCTAACTATCCACTTGAGTTTCACGGTGTATGACAAATATCTTTTTGAAGGACGGTTCTCTTACTCCATCCTCCCTCTGCCCCCTCATCTTCCCTTCACCAAGACAGGATTCTGATGAGGGAATTACCAAGGTACATCCCCTCTCCTCAGTGAACCGAACAGACATTTCAATGATTAACTAACACCAGTTGCATTGCTAATGCAAGTTTCCAGAGGAAAAACTATCTCAACGGAACCAAAGACTTATTAGTGATATTTGAACACAAGCCAGAAATGCAAAAATCTGCTGATTAAAATCAGTCTTTAAAATAGAAGACACTTCAAAAGAGAAGTGTTTCAAGTGTACAATCCTAATGATTGATTTTGACAGAACAACAGTTGGGATGTGCAGTCATAACATGTTATATTTGCATTCAGTCTTAAAAAGCACAAAAAGCAGATAAATGCTTCTGATTATGCAAAGTCAAAATCCCAACTGTACGTGTGAGTATTTCTGTACCTGAAATTAGATTTTAGTAATTCCAAATTTCTTTTTTGCTGGGTATTCCTCAAGATATGCATGCATGAGTAGGCTCATTTAAAAAAAACAGAAAAAACAAAATATGCCTATGCAAGCTCCCGCATGAGAGTTTCAGCATTTTACAGTGGCTGAATAAGTCCCTCTTTTTCTTACTAGAAGCAATGCACTTGTCTAGAATTAAACAAAACATACAAAGCTAAATATATTCTTGACTGATTGAAAGGACAAGGACAGAAAAGAAAAATTAAAAGGCTTCTTCAGTAGTTTGGACTCACTAAAGAACCACCATGGGAGCAGAATAAAATTGTAGTCTAACGAAAGGCATTTTGTGTGCCAAAAAAAGCAACTTCATAGGAGATGAACATGTGCAATCGCAAAGTGCACTGCAGGTGGCTGAAAAGGAAATAATCTAAAAAAAGCCTATAAAAAATAAACTCAACAGAACAAGTTTGAACTTCCTGAAAGTTTGACTGAGGTAAGGACCTGATAAAGCTGCAATAATGACAAGCAAGAACGGTCATGCCTGAACAAAACCCCGCCAAAGCCAAACCCCCCACATTTAGTTGTAACTTTGCCTTTCAAATTGGGAGGGAGGTGGCATGTGTGTGCTGGGCAGAGGGACAGTGATGACAACGACCCACCAAAAGAAGCGAGCTAACATAGCCTTAGCTTTAATTTATCATCTCTTTAATCCCTTATCACCTCTAATAGCAAAAATAAAACATTTTTCTACAATAAAGGTTATATTACATAGTTGGGATAGTAGATTTATTGTGTATCTCAAAATAATCATTATGCTAAAGAACAGCAAAACTCCCACATAAAACAGAGTTTGATTTGTCACATGTACTTACTCAAGTGTTTTCTGAATTAATTTTCAGGCACATACTTTTCTAAAACCAAAAAACCCCAAACCAACAACCACCAACCCAAACCCAACAAAAAACACAAGCAAAACCCACACATACACACACAAAAATTCCTCTCTCAAGCAGCTCCCTTCTCCACGTGAATTTAGGGCGTATGAGGTGTCCATGATTGACAGTCCCAGGACAGATTGTTTCCCTAAGACATAAAACAGGGACAATGTATGTGGAAATGTTGTTGAGCATCCTGTAGCCACTTGCCAACATGGTTTTGACTACAAATCATCCAAGGCACAATGTTATTTCTACACCTCTTAGATGATATCTCATTTGATGGCAGTGATATAAGCTAGTGGGAAATCTGCTGCTTTTCAGCTGGGTCAGCACTGCACGAAGAGTACCTCACAAGTATTAATTAAACAGCCATCAGATAGCTAAAGGCCACACATATTATCTACACCACAAACCCTCTTGGCTTAGTGCCACAAACAGAGCTTACCACACATGAAATTTCTTTTTCTCTTCTTCCATTTCCTAAACAAACACAAGTTGAAGATTACATTTCTCCAGAAGTAAACTAAGTTCTGGATTTTTTCAAGATTTTGTACAAATCAAGCAAGTCTATGACAAACAACTTTGTTGGAACACTATGAGGTGCTACTACAATGAGAGGATAACCAGTAACGGACAGTTTTTTTCCTCGTCCCTATTGCTGATGAGTCTTGCCAGTAAAGTAAGATGGCAGGAACAACCCTTAGCCACTACAGATGCCACTTTTCAGAACACTTATTCCACCCTAAATTTAACTTACTATTCATACTAGTACCTTCAGCATATTATTGCAACAAAGAGCTCTTCCATGTCACTTTAATATCAAAACAATTAGGATCTGACAAGCTCCTCACTTTTGTTTTCAAAGACAAGTATAAAACAAGACAAACAGTTCAACTCTCTGACCCAGCCTCCCCTTTCTCAAACCCCCTTCAGGAACCAGCTATCCTTTCTGAAGGTACTTTCTGAAGGTATCCTTCTGAAAGAGGAAAAGTTTAGAAGCATCATGAACTTATTCAGCTCAAACTTCTGAAATCCCAGTTTCCACAGCATTGGGGCATGGAAGCCCATTGAGATACTCTAGCAAAAAAGGAGAGTTAACAACAATTCCCTCACACTTCTCCTAAGACTGTGTTACTATTTTGACCTGAGTCATACAGACTTCTTGTAATTTGGGATATACCAAGTGAAAGCCAGAGCCGGACAACCAAATCACAAGCACGTATGATGACATTTACCAGTTTAATAGGGTGACCAGGAGGGGACAGGACAAAGATGGAACTGCTAAGGCTGCGCTACTTCTCCATTGCCATTTTAATTTCCACACACAACTAAAACAGGAAGTTGCGCATTGTTTCTGTAAATGGACTTCCCTTAGCCTCCTACTCTTGGCCAGGACCGATATGAAATATTGCAATTATATGTGCTAGGAACATTCACATTGCCTCACAGGTCCTAGCAGCACTTACTTTGTACTGAGCCACAACCTTCCTCAGTCAAAACTTTTCCAGACTAAGGCTGGGCACTCTGGCAGAGGACCCTGGCCCAAGAAGAAGCCATGCCACCAGTCAACCCCTCCTCCAAGACCACGTCTCAGACTTGTACATGCACACCCCCATCAGCGAGTACTTGGCTTTGACCTGTGCCAGTGCACCTCAACACAAAGGCTGCAGCCTGATGGCAGGTTGAAAGACTTGAAGAGAAGTCTTGTGCGTAGGCACAGAGAGGAGGACATCGCTATGTCCCCACTGCTGAATGCATTTTCCCACTACCATTACAGTAAATTCATTAGTCAGACTGATCATGTGTTCATAAATTAGATACTTCCACTGTGCAGTTATTAGCATAATGATTATACTTGATTGCAAATGCTTGGGGAGAAGAGGAATGTCAGCCATCAGGGATGACACAGATAAACCTGTAGAAAGAAGCAGACAGAAGTCTGTAGATTCCAAAATCTTGCCTCCAGGATAATTAAGCCCACAGTTTGGTGGGAGGGGTGCATGGGGCTGTGTGAATGCAGGCAGTGGGCAGAGAACAAAACACTGTCCGGCACAAGAGAATGGTGGGGAGGGAAAAAAAGAGACACTGGCCCTCTCTTAACATCACTTTATGCAAAAGTTAGAGCTAAGCTACACAAATACTGACCAGAGGAGCATTTAAAGCTAACTGAGGAAGGTGCGCTGGTGCCCTGGTAAAGGTTCTCCAAACACCGTGGTGGATTACAAGCGTCTGAACTCCACCACAGCATTCCAGCTCCACAATAACAACCACCATGGACTTGTGCATGACCGGCCACTGATCTGTGCAATACTGGACAGCTAAACACATGCAGGAGAGTTATCGAACTTCTGCTGCAAGAAACCCAACTGCGTGGCAAAGTAGCTGGGATCAATATACTGCTGCAGTTACCTTCATCAGGGAAGGAAGTGTTGGTGAGGAGCAAAATATTTCCCTGAGAGATAAAGGGGGTATGTCAGGACGCAATTTAATGGACTACAAAAAGACAGCTGTGCAAACTTCTGTGGCCTGCCTCCTCCCTTCTGCTTTGATAAAGACTGGTTTTCCTAAGTGAGGTCAACGTACTTTTTGGATTTAAGTTGTGTATATCAATCCAGCAACACAGTCAGTTTTTACTCCCAGAAGTATACAGTTAGGGTAAACAACAACTATGCATTTGTTTCAAGAACTACCACAATGAAGAAATCTAGGCAAATGGACCAGAGGGGAAGAATACACAGGAAAAGTATCTTTGAGTAAGATCTACAGACTGCTCACAGTCTATTTTTCCAGGATGTTTGCTTAAGTCACATAATTGTTTGCAGAACCTCTGCTTTCTAAAAATGCATTTGGAAAAATTCACACCACAGTTTCTTTATTCTGTTTCTACTGATTAGACGATGCTTTTAAGCACTGTCAAACTAGGTGATATGTCATTATCCAATAACAACCAGTCAGGAACATTCCGTCTTATTTCAGGCAAACATTTCACACAAAAACCAGTCTTTTAAAAGTTTTCCAAATAATTTCCAAAAGAATAAATGCTTTAGATACACTTATTCCCATTAATTCAGCCAGCTCTAGTAGGGAGCATCTCTGATGAGTTTCTGCATTGACTGAAGGATTACATATTTAATGCAGCTCAGGGAAACAGAGTTTCATAACAATGTTGAGTTGAAAATAAGATGCAAGAAACTTTGAGTTGTGGTTCCATCAAGATCCTTTTGTTCCCGGGTCTGGAGATCTAGAAGTAAGAAGCAAGCTAGCCGAGACTGAAGCTTGATATTCTCTCTGCCAGGCAAGAGGCATGCTGCACTGCAGAACAAATGCTTAAAGCAGTAAAATCCCAAGTGATTTATCTTGAATTTCTCTCAGTGAGAGCTTACAGAAACCATCCCCCACTTCCTGAAGTTTAATTATTTGTTAATGTGCCACAGCCTGTAGTAAGAAAAGGGAAACCACATTATTTTAACCAAAACACCATGAACACTCCTAGAATTTTTCACATCCAGATGCCAGGGTGGCACCAAACACTACCACCACATCGGGGGTGCTTCAGAACTGTAATATATGAAGGACAAGCACTTCTGTGGTCAGCTGTCATGCCACTGTCAAGGCACTGACAGAAATGTCTACAGGTCGCACAGATTAACACCATTCATATAGCACAGAAAGGTACACTTAATTATACATCAATTTAGGAGGAGGCTAAAACAATGATACATAAGCGGCGAACAGACCATCCCCAGTGTGCAGAGACAAACAAATAAAATAAAGGATGGTCCAGCGCCTGTCAGCGTACAGGGTTATCACCCTGTCAGTGCTGTCTCTTAACATGAGATTTAGGGTGTATGAGGAAACTAAATCCAAACACAGTGGCACAGGTAAGAGATAAGATAGTTGAAAAAGTAGAATTTGTTTCAGGCTGTTTGACTGGACTTCTCTCTTCACGTTAATGACCCGTCATTACAGGAAGATAGCACATTTCTGGTATGCCCGAGAGGTTGCACCTCCCAAATGGAGATCAGTTACTTCAGTGTCTCACTCATCACCACAGCAAGCAAAAAGTACCCTGAGTTGGAGCACTGGAATAACGTAATACTGCTCTCGAATGCCATGTTTCATCTGCCAGGACACAAATGCAGCTCAACTATGTAATTTCAAGCTAAGTTTATTTAAAAAAAAAAAAGGTTTAAATAGAACTTGAATTTATTCTAATTAAGAGGAATAAACAATTTGCTAGTCCACATGAGCTGGCATGATTAGTTTATCATATACTACCTATCAGCTATTAGAAATCAAAAATACATACACTGCTCAAAAACTTCAGTAACACCTTCCCAGCCTGGTTTAGGAGACAAGCCTTACCCACAGTAAAACTCATCTTTTAGTCCTGTGCTACATCTGGCCATTGCTGCATCTTGCCCCATACTTGACTTAACACATGTAAGAAAATCCTGTAAATGGACAAAGAAGGATCAGCTTCCCAAAGACGACGTTTATCCCCTTTCCAGTCAGATAAAGGTTGATTTGTGGTTTGAAGGCTTATCCTACAACCTTATACAGCCTAGTTTTGAACACAGTTCAAAAACAACTTTAAAAGAAGAAAAAACAATCTCATAAGACAGAGTTCAAAAAGCAAGCAGAATCAAGCCCTTCAGTCATTATTCAATTTTTCCTTGTTCTAATATCTTCAAAAGATGGCCCAACTGACCTTTCCTGAAGCAACGATGTTTTATTATTTCCATCATGATGCTTCTTAACCCTTATGTTCCTATCCTATTTGTTCTCACTTTGTATAGAAGCCTGATAGCTTTTAATCACACCCTTGTTGCTCATGGTTTTGCCACATAGAGGAATTTGAGACAGCGTGACAAGATCAGGTTGACAAGACATTATTTTCCCCTTGCAAGCAAGGAACAGAGAAGCTAGTTTGAGAAATAGCCAGGTATGCTTCAGTCCCCACATGACACTGCACTGAATTGTACTGATGGATCCATTGTCAATAATCACCCCAGGACAACATAGTGGGGCGGGGGGAGGTTGTGGGAATCGAGTGCTTTTAGGCACGAACAGGTGAAGCTACAAAACCCCTACACGTTAACATTTATACAAGGGTATGTTCAGGAAAAAGTCATAACTATTTAGCAAATTCTCAAAGAGGAAGCAAACAAAATATAAGATCTATGATCCTATAATCATGGTCTACTTACAATTTCGTGCCCATAAGACATAATGGGGCACAATATTAGGCAAAATTATTAAATATAATTATTCGCTGGAACCAAGAATGAACACCAGAAAGCAAAGCGATAGCTTTAGTAATCTATTTTTTTGAAATTGAGAAGACGCAGACATACTTTTATGGTGGTTACTGCTACACGCACAGCCAACATTCCAAATGGGAATGACTGAAAAAAGCGAATCATGGCCTTCACCAGTTGTCCGTCGAATTCTGCTACTCCAAAACATATTCTCATCTTTCTCAAAAAAGAAAAACCTTACATGCAGTACAGCTTTTAACCAAACAAATCTACAATTTCCACAACCACCACAATGCCCTTTCCATGATGGCACTAGCAGCAGGGTCAATTAATAATCAACAATATTCTCCAGTGGAATAAGTAGTTCTGGAAAAAAAAAAATATTCACAAAATCACAGAATGTTAAGGGTTGGAAGGGACCTCTAGAGATCATCTGGTCCAACCACCCTGCCAGAGCAGGTCCACCTACATTCACAGTAATCTATTTCTATTTAGGTGTTTAGCCATAAGTTGTATCAATTAATACAATTTCACACACACTTTTTTCCCATTACGGTAAAGGGAAACTTTACTTTCTGCTCTGCAGCTGTCCCAGTGATGCAGAGATCATACTGTCCCAGATGATGCTGGGGAAGGGATACACAATGGGGCACAGCAGCCACGTGACAAGTAAGTGTTTGATAAGATAAACATAGTTGGATGATTTCCACATTTCATACACACTTTTTCAAAGTTAAACAACAGAAGTTGTCCCAGCTTTAGAAGAGCAGCTATTATGTCATTCATATACCTCCCATGAACTAATAAAAAGAGTTTGTTCACTGTACATATATAACCTGTAAAGGGGCTTTTACAAGACATGCGTAACAGATACCAATGGGTCCCAAAAGGCTGCTAGTAAACAGAACAAAGTAAAACCAGCAGTAGTATAAGGAGTAGCAGAACGTTACTGCTGGGTTATAAAACACTCGTGTGAATCGTTACTTGGTTTTCCATCTGCAGATCAACACTAAGCAAGCACTTTCGTGCCCTCCAATAAAACCAGTCAGCAGAAAGCACTAAGCAATTCCCTTCTGACCAGCACAAGACATCCAGCCACAAGCACCCCAGCAAGAAGGATAGCTTCAGTGATGCAGTACAACCAAGACTCATTGATCCACAGCAAGCTTTTGTATTTGCTTTTCCCCATCTTTTCCCCAAATATAGTCAACTCAGGCATAACTCAGTGACCAACTTAATGCCCTAGTAGCTGGTTACCTGCTACTGTATTAGACACAATGTTCTTACAGACATCAATTCATACACTGTATATCCTTTTTGCTTTGCCCTTATGCCACTAAAATATTGATGGAGATAAGAAAAACGTAATTCAACGTCAAAAGCAGCAATTCACATATGAAGACTGTTGATTTACTAAGACTTGAAATGGAAGGAAAATTAATTTCTTGCAATGATCTAATCAGATGCATCTGAAGAAAAAGGAAGACTCCTTGAAAAGTCCAATATGTGACTTTATAGCAGGTTAGTGACACATTTCATTTATGTGGTATATCTTCCAGATATGAGAGGCTTTCATTAAAAGAGAACGATTGCACAAACACCCTTGACTCCTTTGTTGCCCAAAATTATCAAAAAGGCCTTTCAGAGTAGTGTTCAGAGTGCTGGGATTTTTGGCTTTCATTTCAGAAAACAAGAGGCTGCATCAGGCCTCTTAATTTAGTGTTTAATGAGGTATATAGAGCTTTCGGCCAAATACCCGTTCAGCAGAAAGGAAATTTTAATGGTCTAAAACACGCTGGAAACTATGCATTCAGACTGCCCTTCTACTGGAATGGGAATCTGCATATGAAGGAATTCACTACAGTTAATGGCTATTAAAGTTAGCAACTTCCTCCACTGCCCAAAAACTGGTTCAAACCCTGCATTCACACACACAAAAAAAAAGTGGGAATAAAGAATGACAGGAAACAAAAGTTTCTGCCTTAGTTTATTCTTCTCCAAAGCAACTGCCCTTCCCCATCACAGAATGGCTGACAGCTGTGGTTGCTCTCACATAGGTGTACATAACTAAGCATCAGGGGGTGCAAGTGTGTTTGTTTTGATTTTTTGTTGGTCATGTGTTGGGCTTTTTTGACTGCATCAGCTGAACTGTATAGAAATTACAGACAAATCCTATGTGTATTCATTTGTGGTCATGAAGGGAATTTCTCAACAGAACAGCTGACAACGCAATCTTTACGCATTATACTACATTCTGAACAATTTATACATATCATGTAGAAGCTGATATGCACAAAGTTAACAACAATTTTCATAAGCAGACAGATAACCAATGCAAGCACAGCAAGACTCCTTGGAGCCTTGGCCTCTATCACAGAGGGTACAGGAAGAACAGGATGTGAAGCAAAGGCCACAGAGATAACTATCAACAATTTACTGGGAGAGGGTACGTCACTCAATGCAAGATTGATCTAAACAAAAGGTGCAAGTTTCTTCACCACATTTAGAATATTTGTGTCTGCTGACAAGCGACTGCTGACAAGCAAGGGCAATCCAAAAGAACCAGAGAGAAGCCATTATCTTTCTAATAACAACATTAGATACATTTCTATACAACATTAGATAATGCTCTAGTTCCTGCAGAAACACTTGGTTTCTTCACACACTTTTGGGTGTGCAGAAAGGAAAGTTTGTATGGAAGTGGAGCTTACAAGGGTTTGTAGACATGCAACGGCAGTTTCTCCCCTGACTTTGTAATTGTCTCCCCCCCTCACCATTTAGTTCCTATAGCTTATAATGTGCCTTCAAGGATACAAAGCCAGCTTTTAGGAAATACCCAGCTATTGCAGTTTAACACTGAGAAGAGCCACACCAGTGGGTAACCTGTTCCAGTGCTACCCCACCCTCCCAAATAAAAAGGATTTTCCCAACCCCATGTACTAACCCCCCCTCAAGGCTCAACCTGGGGCTAACTGTTCAATGTTACACTGTCACTGTCACAAGAAAGACTAACTGCACAAAGATGACAGCCAGGCTTAAGGATTTGTAGGCTGCCATTACATCACTGCTTTGCTGTCTCTGTCAGACTAAAGAAGCACAACTCCTGCAACCTCTCCTCGTAGGCTGCATGCTCCATGCCCTTGACCATCTTCTCAGCTGGACTATCTCCAGTTTGCTTAAGTCACTCTTGAACAAGGCAAGGGTGACAAAAAATGGACACAGTGATCCAAGTGAAGCCTCATCATTACAGAGTAGTGACAATCACTGCCCTCCATCTGCCAGCCACACTCTTCCCAGCACAACCCTGCCATGCTGTTTCTCTTACACAGATAGCCTTGTGGTGTTGGCTCACGCCTAGCACAGCATCCACCAGCATACCAGCTCCTTTTCAGCAGGACAGCGACTCACACAACCACTCCTGGTACATGCAAACAGATAGGGTTATTCCACCTCAGGTGTAGGTCCTTGCGTCCTCCCCACTTTCCCAAGTTTTTTGCTAGGTCAGTCCTCAAGTTTCTCAAGGTTCCTCTGCACCAAAGCTCTGCCATTCAGCATACGAATCACCTTTCCTAATTTAGAGTTATCCCCAGATTTGCTGAGGACATGCGTTGTGTCCTGAATGGTCTCCAAAGAATATCCTTAACAGCGTGGGCTCCAGTATCACCCCTGCTTGTTAGCAGCCATCAACCATTTGCTGCTTCTGGGTAAGTCTCCTTCCAGGTTACAGTCCTTTTGTCCAGCCCTTATGCTCTTCATGTCAGAGAACATGTCAGAGTTTTAAGCATCCTCTTTTTAAAGAGGTAACTTTAGCGTAAAAGCACCTGGACAGCTGTACTTTGAAAGCACAGCCATCACTAAGGGGATCTGGAGAGGTCTTTTGCTCCCATCCATAAGTGTAATAAAGTACTTCACATAACTGCTTGTTCCTAGGCATGACCACCCACGTTCATCATCAGATGATTTGTCACATTTTCTACCCTCTTTCTACTTCTCGGCTTTCAAACATGAATTTGAAATGTGTTGTGATGATATACCACAATCCACAAATGCAGTATCACAGTAATCCAAAGGACAGACACAAACTCTGACAGAAAGCTCTTTCCCACAGAAGTCCCCACTGTACACGCACTGCCTTATGCCTCTTCAAACATCAGAGACCTGCTGAGCACCTAACAGCCCTTGTGCTCTTCTTCCCTCGCATCAAACACCAGTTATTGTGTTCTCAACTTGCTACTGCTTAGGAGTTCACCCCTTCAAGCCCAGAACATTTTCAGCAGAGCATCTCGGAAACCTAATCTACATCAGTCCCGCCTGGTCGCTCACCCAATAGAAAAGGCCTTAGTATTTGGGGATGGGGGTGGTGTGTATGTGTGATTCCACACAGGCTACAGCTGTAATTTTCAGAAGTCCTACAAGAAAAGATAACATCCTTGTATTTCACTATTACCCCTGACTTTAGCTAGACAACCATACCATAGAAACAGAAGGCATTTAGCTTTCTGCTTGCATGCAGTATCTGAATTACACATGCAATGAATTAGACCTGGATGGTGACAGGCATGATTCTGCAAAACTAATTCAGAGATTTGATTTTATTTTTAGTTCTAAAAGCTTCAAACTTTTAATGGTGACAAAGATGGTTGGTTTTTTTTTTTTTTGGTGAGAGTTATGCTTTCAGAATATATTGTTTTGTAATAGCCCCTATTTCACATTAGGGGAGAGCTTCAGATGCAGAAAATCTTAACACTGAATGTTTAAGGGGTGCAGGGTTTCCTGGTGCAAATCGCAATTTCTTAAAAAGGAGTCTACTGCTTCCTCCATGCTTCAAGAGGCATGGTTCTAGATACTGAGCTATTTAAAAAAACTGTTTATGTCCAGGAAAATAAAAAAAAGAATAGTTGCTACACCCAGTACTGCAGCTGCTCTGACATAAGTGTGAGTGCTGATGAGTTACATTTTTCAGTTTTGACACAGTAAACAAGGATGTCCCTGTCAACCCCTCTCTCCCCACTGATGAACCTGGCTCTGTCCCATCTTCATTCTCTTGAAGTTTGTGGAAGTGAAGCAGCAAAAAATCTTAAAAGTACATGTTTAAGTCAGCTTCTTGTTTCCAAGAGGATGAGGGGGAAAAGGGGAGAACAACAGAAACAGCAAGTCAAAAGAGCAGAAGAACACAGGCCCAAATTTCTAAAGCAGTCTTCTCTTGTCAAATATTCAAGCTATTATGAGCTGAATTTTTAACTCCTCTACTAAAAGACACCGATTTTCAGAATGAAGGGAGGGCTATGAGGTGATTTTTTTAAATAATTAACTCATTGGCTTAGGGGCCCATGCAAGAATGATACAAATGGACATGAGTTTAAACAGCAAACTAGAATTTCATTTAATATACACAGGAAATAAACATCATGAAGTATAAACTGTGTTCAGAGCACAAATGCACAAAAAAACCCTGGGTGGATTTTTAGCAGCACTACACTCTAAGAAACATCATATGCTGAACGTTAAGGTCTTCATTCCTTCCCCACCCCAATGCCCAAGGTTCTTCCTGGACACGTTCCAGCTGAAAGACAACTATGACTGCAGAAAATACAGTTATATGGCAGAGTCCTGCTCTGGCTGCAATGTGAAAGCCGTTCCTGGAGCTGTTCACTGCCGCCATGTGCTCAGAGTAGTGCTCCCACACCACAGTGTGATTACTCATGTGAAGCCTCTCTGTTTGCTCTCAACAAGACACCGAAGCTGAATTAATTTTGTCCTATAAAAGACAGCAAACTTGCCATTTGTAAAATTAAGTTCCAGTAACAAGAACAGAACGCACCACTCCATCACCTAACTTCTCATGAGCACTTTTTTCAGTGAAGGAGTTACATAGCTAGGAAAAATATTGAGCAGCTACTAATCAAGATTAGCTATCCAGCCATTCAGCCTGGAGTCATTCTGGAAAACATGCACAGAGAACTGAAACACAGTAAGGGAACAGACACTGCCTGCAGGTCAGAAGAGCCACAGGAGTTTCTTCCATAGAAGGAAAAAAGGTTTATATAACCAGAAAAACTATCAAGTTGTACCTTATCTCACAGATATCTGCTCTATGTTGCAAAACCCAGAACTGAGTAATTGACTGGCAATGCCTCAGATCTGTGTTTCTAGGCAATACTTCTTTCATGGAGAAGAATTTCTTTTTGAGAATACGTTCATCTCCACGCTTTAGCGGCATGACCATATTCATGACTGATACAAGCACAGGGAAAGACACTCTGGAGACCTTGGAGAATTTAGAAACAGTCTATCAAAGCAACTGCATAGCAAATTTAAGGCATGCAGTTCAAGCATTTGAGCAGAAACATTTCAAAGCAAATAGCTGAGCTGGTATATGCGTATTATCTGCATCCAGTGTAATTCTACAAAATTAGTCTGCAGAGGTTCATTTATAAGCAAGCATTAGTTTCAGGAAAGACCAACCAGGACAGAAACTACAAGCAAGCGACCTTGCTAAACACTCCTCATAAGCTCTACAAAGAACTGATTGTTCACAGTCTTTAGCAAACAGTTCATGTATCAGGTGACTCAATGGCTTTCAGCATAGTGCCTTCAATTCAAGCAGCAAACAGTAACAGGGTTAACACCTTTTGTACTAGTATCAAACATTTTGGCTTTTTCAATGGTTAGTCATATCAGTGGGCCAATGAGAATTTAACAATAATCACTTCACACACTGCAGCTCTGAAACACGTAAGAAAAGATGTGCTCTGTATAAAAGGACATCCAATGCTTGGGAAAGTCTTTAGGTTCAGTCCTTTATTCAAGTAATTTCTGCCGAGGTAGTCATAATCCTAGCATCAAGGAATCTCTGAATATTTGACAGAACAAGAAACATCTACAGCAATTGTACTTCCTCCCGCTTTCTTGTTTCAGTGGCTGGTACAGCTTTACTCGATACAGCTTTTAACGCTGTGTGGTTCTTAGCACATACTAACTTGACAAGCTTTTTCAAAAGGTTTGTTACTAGGAGGGCCCTTCCACATGCACTGGAATCTTCTCCCTGCTGATATGCTTTCAGTAAGCCACTGTGCTGCCATTTAACAGAAAGATTTTTAGAAACCCCCATTACTCCAAAAGAACAGTAAGCAGAGGTTAGCAGGGCCTACAGGAAGATAGACAGAGGCCATGAGAAGCTTTTTCTTTCAAGCATTTGGTCTAAGGTGTACCACTAACAGGGTATCAGTTGACCAACAAAGGTTTTGAATTCATCGGCTGCAATGAAGAACATCTTAGGTTCAATCCTCTCAGATATGTTTATGAAATGTCTCAGACAGGCATAGGACATAAAACCCAAAGATCCAACTGAATTTTAATAACAGCATATTATATAGATGCTGAGCCTTCAACAACTCACTTAAGCTCATCTCAGAACAGCAGTGTCAGGGTGAAATAATGGAATGGATCCTGCCCCTCCGTTCCTTGGCACTAGTATGGCCCCCACCTGATGATGCAATAAGCTACTTCCAGGTAAAACACAGCAGACATTTTTTGGCTGAGCTACCGTACAATCAGACCAGCACCAGATCAGGTACAAGGCAGGCAGCAGCAACTCTCTCCCCTCAGCAGCAGTCAGCTGGGATGAAGCTTCAGCCCAGGGAACACCACAAGGCTGCCACTGACAGGCCTGTTCTTTCCCATCATCTATTTCCATCTCCTCCCTGCATCTACTCTAGCAACACTGCAAGCATTGCACTGCAGCACAAGGCAGGTCAGCTCACTCATCCAACTGCCTTGGCTTGGACAGAGTTTGGCTTCAGCAGGTAGTGGCAGCACGCAAACCCCTCTCCCTCTCAACACAGCTCATGAAGTTACATCCTGCAAGGGCATGAAAACAAGTGAGATTACTGCATATGTTGCAACACTAAATAAAATACTACCACTCACATGGTACTTTCACCTGGATTTCCTACAGAAACAGAATCCTGCTCTCTGCCCCTCCCTCAACTGCAGCTTCAGATCTTGGAATCTTACTTATTAACTCCTGCTTTAAACTAAATATAATCCCAGTGCTTCTCGATAAAGGAACTGTTTTATTTCAGTCATGACCTCCATCACAAAGTGGCTTTCGTAAACGTTAAAGATACTTTACTGTTTTCTATCATGTTACTCACAGAATTCAAAGAAGTAAACACAAACTATCCATCTTAATATGAGAGACAAGATAATGCCTCCTCCAATATTGTTGGTCTTCAATTAAAAAAAAAAAAGATTACCTGGGAGATATGGTTGATGGAGGACTCCATCCTCCGTAGCTGGGATGCCTGGATGTCCAGCAGTTGTAATACATTGTTGGCCAGTGCATTGATCTGATAAGCAACACTAGCTAGAGATTGAGTTGTGTAGGCTTTGGTCTCTTCTAATGCTTTCCTTTTATCTGGAGCCTGTAAAGCAAAAGAACAAGACGTTTTCATAAAGCCAGGAACAAAAAAGACTACCTATATTTAGAAAAACCTGTTATGAAGAGGATCTGACTGTGCAGTTGAAGTACTCGATCTGCATCTACATTTAAAAAATGCTCAATAATAATGAGCAGATAAGGAATTTGAAAAATATTTAACCATAGTAATACTACAAGCCAAGAAACAATTCATTCAGTAGAAAAAACGACAGTATCATGATTTGTTGGAGTCAAGTTTCTAAAGCCTGCCCAATCTTTCATTTCCAGAAAAGCCTCCAATTCCCCAGGAATCCTGAAACACGGTTTTCTCTGCCTCTTATGAGGTCACGCAGTCCAAGCCAGTTAAAGACAAAAATATTTTCCCACAGTTTGGTGTCCCCTACTGCACATGCCATCTACAAAGCCAACCGTCCAGCTATGCTAGCTACTACACCCACTGTCCAGAAGAAGCGCGAGCAGACCATTGGGATAGCACACACAGAGCGCTCCTGCATGCAGGAGTATTTGTGAAACTATCCCTCCTCACACAAAAGCTTAAAAAGCTTTCCTTGACAGCTGGGAAAGTTCATCATTGATCAAGCAGACACACATATTTTGAGGTGTCAGAATGGAGCGCAGCTTCCCTCCAAAGAGCAAAAAATAAAAGAATTGCTTTCCCACTGAAATCACACCTTGCTAAGGTAAAGTCCTCAAACTCTCCCAAGGCATCACTCCCTAGTCAGAAGGCAGGTTACTGGACAAACAGCAAGTGAGGTTCCATGACTTGAACCTCATGCTCAAGTACCTTCTCACTGGCAAGATGGGAGGTACCAACACCACCTCCACCTGGAAAATACACACACACTCCACTCTGGAGTGCTCCCTGTATCACAGCTTGGGAGCTGGCAGTGGAGGCCATGTACTTTATCTGTTACCCAATTTGCAAACTGCAGCTATCCAGAATTCTCTTTTCTTCCCTTTGTTGGAAAGGTGCACTGCATAAGGAAGGATGTGCAGTACATGATGACTCAGTGCTAGCTTGGTTTCTTCCATGTTTTATTTATTTGTGGAATAGTCAGTGGGCCTCAACAACCAAAAGGAAAGATTCACATTAATAGTCTCTTCCAACTAGACTTCCCTCTGGTTTTTTTGTTGATTTCTTTTAATAACACAACACACACATTGTATGCAACAGTTACAATATTAAGAACAAAGTCAGGAAACAAAGAAATTCCATTTGCATTCAGCTGAGCCCTGTGTTTTCCAGTTTCCAGTCACTCATTTGTTCTTAAATCCTGCTGGCCTCTTATTTCTTCACCTCAATATTCTACTTTAACATCCTCAAGTGTTATATCTGCCCCTGAGTTAAAGTATGAAAAGATGCAACAACTAATAAGGAATCCTTGTCTCCCCTGCTTGAAGGGAAAAAACAGAAGGCAAGCTGTTCACATACATTATAAAGTTGCAACATGACCTAAATACTGCAACACAAGCTATGCTACCTTTTATTTAAAGATTTTTAAACAAGGGTGAATTCCCCCAATCCAGGAAATTTGTTCATGTCAATCATTAACTTTCTTAGCAGTGTTTTGACACATATTAGAACACTTGGTTAATGCCATCCTTCAAAGAGATTCACATACAGATGCCTTCTATAATGTGAAGCAGTAAGAACAGTTTAATGCAATCTGTTGCCAAAAGGTGAAACAGCTATTGCACATACCAAGGCCATACTACACAAAACTCCATATTTTTTTTTTTTAAAGTATTTCCAAATACAAACAAAGCTACCTTTCACCTAAAAGAATAATGACATTGCTAGCTGTCAGAAAACATTAGTAAAAGTCATTTTGCTTATCTAGAAAACAAACTTTGGTGGTGAAGGATCTGTAAAACAACTACAAAAGGTTCAAGAAGCAAGCTTCCCAGAGCACCCTGACTTTCCAAAGAGGCGTTTTAAACTTCAAACCATCACTAGCAGTGATTTTAAAAAACACTGTCCTACTGAGCTGGAGATTAAATAAAACAACTGATGTTTTATACTTGAGCTTCTACCACTTTGGACAACGGTGAAAGGACAGGTAGCAGCTTCAGAGATACCTGAACTTTTATAAACTTAAATGTAGATTTGCAGCCTTTACTCAAACAGTTTTCTTATTACGAGGTTTCAACTAAATAATGTTACACTTAACACTAACAGGTGACAAAGCCACAGCACTCAATTACTGAGTGTTGTCAAATGAGAAAACTTTAGTCTATAAAAGGTTTCTTCTCTAATGATTTGTTGATCAAATGCCTTGCCCCATTTGCCTAAGCACCTAATGTTTTAGTTATTTGCTCAAATTACCAGCTTGGCAGCAGGATTAGATGAACAGAGTTGTAATGTGGAACTTACTTCATGTCCTAGCAAAATTAGGTTAGAAACATTTTCAAGCTCTGCAAATAATTCATGCAATTTCAGTTTGCAGTTTAACAGTTTAGGTTAGAATTACCTTGACACATAGTCTTTTGCATTTTTTAATTATAACTGCTGGCACCAACAATATATAAGCTAAGAGCTTCGCAGCCAGCAAAGGGGGAGGGGAGAGGGAAAAGACAAGAGCTGTGTGGCAGCAACAGGAGGGAGCCAGGACTTCCAGCGTTCTTCAACTGTTACTTTTATCTCCCTAAAACTACCTACCACAAAAACTAAAAGCTGTATAGAATGCAACGCACATGTTTACACACCTTCAGATACTTTAGTATAATACATGAGCACCAGTTAACTATTCAAATTTAAAGACAATACAATACAAAGGCTTTCAACTGACTTGTTTTCCCAATAGTTCAGAATTACTTTATGGTCTCATATTAAAAGCCTCAAAAGATACTGTTGTTTCTCCGGTAGTCCTTGATATAAAAGGAAGTTTGAGCATCCTTTAGTAGCAAAGTGACTACTCATTAAATCCAGAATATCACGGCTTTTGAACTTTCCCCTCTTAAAGTAAGCTCCCACCTGTATGCCCAATTCACCCTTAACAATCATGTTACTATGGCAAAATTGCAGCCTGACATTGCTTTCACATAACTAGGTTTAAGTCTGAAAAAAGAAAACCTCTCCTATAATCCAAGTGTATACATAAAGAAACAGTTAAACTTGCATGCCATTCCACACTGCATATCATGTATTTTTGTCAAATGGGAACTTGCATCATAAAGCTTTCTTTAAAAGTTTACATAATTACTATAGTCATATCAAAACTGATTTTGCACCCAAGCAACTGCCACAATAAAAAAAAGAGGGTAGGAGTTTATTTACTGATTCTTCAGTTCAGTGACACATCAAGGTCAAATGATGGGGAACCTGTCCATCACCTGGCATTCTTTACAAGTTAAATAGACAGTCAATTATTTTTTTTCCCCCCTTTTCCAAACAGCCACCCACATAGGCACATCCCCACAACAGTATCTGCAGGATTCAACCCATCTGCCTTCCCAGCCTTCTCTCTCAGCTCATTCCCATTATCTTCTATGCATACAGCACACAACTACACGCACGCACTTCCTCCAAAAATGACATCAGTTCAAGCCACAGAGAATCTTCAGAAGCCAAACCTTGCATTTCCAAGCACACCACTCGATACCTTCATTACCTGTTCTCCAACCTCAGTTTTCCTTCTTCCCCCTTCAGTTCCATTCACTGTGCTTGAAACTCCCTGCAAGATCAATGCCCCACCAGAAGAACTGGTTCCACTTGACAAAGGCCAGAGAGCAGCTCATCAGCTCACACCAAGACTGGCTGCCCTAGTAGAAACAAATAATTTGCCGCCTCAGTACGTGGCACATGTTGCTCCCTATTTTTCATCTTCAGCTGAGGGGCCATGTGCAAACTCAAGCACAGAAAAACCCATCCAGGATAAACTACTAACAGAGCACTGCCCTAAAGCAGCCCAATAATCACTAAGCTAAACAGAGCTGTTAATTATTCAGAGCCCAATACCTGTTCAGATGCTTGGCATTTTGTTCAAGTGCTTGATCCCTCTCAGCAATCAAGCTCCAGGAAGAGCTTTACACTCAGTTTTATGTGCCTTTGCTGTTACTGCTCATGCACATTTAATGAATTCAACAGTACAGTATGTTTGTGTTTGCTTCACAAGTAAATACAAGATAATTGTTTAGCTTTACATTTTGGTTGTCTTTTTTGAAAAGACTTCCACCTTTCATTAATTGATTAAAGAGAAAATTAGGATTACTACAGTGAGTTGCCACATGGATTTAGCAATCTCTGTCACACCTCAGCATTCACAGAATGCAACTATGCCAAAGTTGTCAATATGACCATTTGTATTCTCTTTTGTGAATGTTATCATTTATCTATTTTTGACATTTACAGAACACATACTTCCTGATAAGACAAATAGTACAGTTGAGGTTTCAAAGTTCTACTTCCTTCACTAAGATCTTGCCATTTTAGGTCAAAGATCTGGTCCCAACAAATTCAGGAATTAAATTTTACTTTTAAAAAAAACCAAACCAACCCCACCAAAATAAATAAATAAATAAAAACAGAAACCACCCAGCCAAAATTTTTAGCTTAAGTTAGCTACAATTTACAGCACCTTGCTTTTCAAGTCAATTGGAAGTACTTTTATAGAACGGTGAAGATGTACATCCAAGCAGTGGCTTGGAGACTCCTAGATACCAGTATTTAACCTCCCTGAGAAAGAGCTGGGGGACACTCAAAAATTGGAAGGAACGTATTTCTGAAAAGTGGCTTCCCCCACTCAGAAAACAGGAGCACTCAAACCTCCCTAAAGCAAGAGCTTGTAACATTATGTGGAACTTACGGATGCTTCTATGAATTTTAAGTTGCTGCTTCACTGATCTGATAGTGCTTTTAACAACTCAAAGCTCATCTTAAGGGTTTGTTCCCCCTTATCTATAGTTCATGAAGCTTGTTAAGACTGCTTTGTAAACATGCTGCACCATGATAGACTTTTTGGCTGTTACTAATAGTTATTACATCAGAATATTAGTTATAACTGAGAGAAGGAAGTCAAAACGGCGAGTCACAGCAACAAGTGCCACAAGTTTCTATATTCTGAAGAACTTACAAGAGCCAACTACCTACCTGGAAACCAGCCAAGGAGATCTAAACAGGCTGTGGTTATTACAAGCAGGTGCTCAGCGGCAAGCATTCAGGGTTTCTCTCATCACGGATATGGCCTTAAGAGATATGTATCATTCCACAGCAGCAGGGGAAAACTAAGGCTTTAAAATTTACAAACAGGGGCTGTTTACACTACTTACGCCATCCAGGTAAGTAGAGCATATGAATCAGATGTGTCAATCGTCTCCTGGAACAGGCTTACTGTGTTCATGCCATACAGAAATCTCACTGAAGAAATTCTCTCTGCAATGCATTAGGCTGGCGTTTACTTCAAGGGGGTGACACACTGAGTATTTCCCAATATCCACAAAGCTATACTAGGCCTGGTATTTACCTGCTTACAAGTTACAGACTGTTACTCACCGATCAGCACCTCAATTTCCCCACTGGGAAGCGAAGTAAGCCATCGGGAGAGTTAGTTCAGAATTTTAAGCTCAACCTCTGCCCGCATACTAGCACAAGAGACATCTTCCTATAGCACCACAGACAAGACTACACAGGGTCACCAGTAGTACACTTCATCTACTATCTTTCTTCAACATCATCAGTCCCAGGTCAGCCACCATCAGTATTCTTGCCATTGAAACCACCTGCTTTGCCATTCATATCATTACTGTATCAGTAAAACCAAGTGTGGGACATTTTAAAAGAAAGCATTTACATGGTGACAGGAACAGGAAGGGACTTAGTACAAGCACAGCCTCATAAAATGACAGGGCAAACCCAGACGCCATAGGAAGGAGAAATAAAGTCAAAATCCCACACGTTCCAGAGCACAGGCAAATCTCAACTAAGATTCTGCATCACAAAGATCAGTATTACAATATACGTAGTATAAAAACGTTCAAGTGTTTTACTGAAGTGATTTGCCATAACTTGTCTTATTGTTGTACTTTTCTACCATTCCTGAATTCGTGTGGGAGGTTGAAAGCTCAAGATTTTAATAACTAAATAGCTTGCAAGCTATTAATAGCAACATACTGCAGTCACCGAACATGTCCACCTCCTGTGCAAGACCTTCTCTCCAGGGGACTGTCAGTCAATCCTTCACTAACAGTGAAAAAAGAAACAGAATAGACTATCCAACACCTCTCTACACAGTGAGAAGTGGTGTCAAATCGACACATCAAAGCTCTCAGCCATTTAAATAACTGGTTGTTCCAGGAGCGCAAAGGAATTTAGAGATGAGGGAGGCACAGAAGGATGCCTAACCATTAAGAACAGTTCTAAAACTCAACCACTACAGTAACCCCCAAAATTAAACGCGGGGCGACTAAATTCTTTCAAGTCCATTCAGTAAACAGTAATTCTTCCCATCTACTGAGGCAGAAATCCTCAATAAACACAGGCAGGCTAGCATCTACAATTCAACCCAAGTGAACTTCCTTCTAGCATCCACAACAAAAAAACCCATTGGTATGAAATAATACCATGTCTGTTGAGTTTCTCCAAGATAAGATGCAGTAACTCAGCTATACCAAATGCAGAGGAACTGGCAGAACTTGAAGCTTCTTCTCCCCGGGTAAAGACCTTGCACAATAAAGTTGGCATTCATTCAAGGCACCAGATGATAAGGTGATCACCACCACAGCAACAATCACGCCATAGCTCACAAGCAAGATCTGTTTCTTTTTAGAAACACTATCTTGACAAAAATCATTGACTAGTCAGTTATTCCATCTCAAGGATCAAGACACACACCAAATTATTGTAGTTTAACAAACACATAGTAACAAGCACTGCCTGTAATGGAAAAGCTCTACTTCAGACAGGCCCTTCCCCCAAATCCTATACATGCTAGACAATCAGCTAGAAGCAAATCCTTCATTTCCATCAATAATATTCCCCTGACCAGTCCTGAATAGCCTTGATAGCAAATTAGCATTTCTATAGGCCGAGACCAATTTAGCCAATCTGCCTGTGTCCTTGCAGATTTTCTTTTACTTGAAAGTTGCTTTTCATTCTGTTGATTAACTACAAAAAGAAGAGTCTCAGTTTTTTGAATCATTATCTCTTTTGGGGAAGGTAGAGGGAGAAAAGTTTCTTCATTGAGGGAAGAAGTTAATTCCAAAGAACAGTTTAAGGGACATGCATATATATACATGCACGTATACCCGACAGTGTTAAAAGCATGAGAGTCTCGATAATAAAAAATACTAGATGAATATGTATATTGATGTTTCTAAAAAAAAAAAAAGTGTTTAACTTTCTCAGATACACTGATACAGGTTATTATCAGATCCCAGCCCATTCTGACCCATGTGTACACGGCTGAGAAACATGTCTTTGAGATTGAGCTTTCAATAACTACCTTACCCTCATAAGTGATTTTAGTTAAGCTAAGACAAGTCCACATGACATAGCATTCACAACACTGACAGAGACTTTAACAGGTTTGTAAAAGAGGGCAGAAGTGGCCTACAGTTGTTTTAAAAAAAAAAAAACCAACCAGTAAATAACTAAAAAGAAAAAAAACCCCAAACTTAGGAATTCCATTTTTATCCAGTCTGTGAACATTATAGCAAGAAATGAATCTATCCAATAGGAGAACGATTTACAAAGCAATGTCGACTCTGACAGATGGAGCCTGGGAAGAAACATGCCAGCTGCTCTGTTAGCAGCATTTTCTGCCCAATTCAGCAAACAGTATTCATGTTGGCTCTAGACTAAACCACTCCCCTTATTAAAAACCAAAATATATATAAAAATATTGTTGAAAGCACAGTTTTCAATTCTCCTGCCAAATCCAATAGAGGAGATGTCATAGTAAGCATATATGTTGGCACAATACATTGTTAATGTCAGTGGTTATAATCTGTGAATACAACCAAAATAGCATGCAACGCTGAACTAAAATGACAGAAGCAGACATGCCCATGTGTTATTTTCACACAGTCCTTCTACATTGAATTAGTCAAACTTCAAGACTGCATATGCAGCAAGCTTAAGAAATTTGACCCGAGTCTTTTTTTCCCCACCATGTTTAACATGATTTAGACAACACAAGCTCCAGGACAGAAACCACCACTTCCATTCCTGTAAAGCACATATGGGCATATACAGCTGCTTCAAAATCACACTTTTAACTTCCTTGCAGTGCCTATGATTTCCCTTATGATATCAAACACACAAATTTCTCCAGAGTCAACACAAAGCAGGCTCCGACATCAGAGACATCAGCCAGAGCTCCAAATACAGACTAATGCCACCCTTGGACTGTCAGCCAGGAGAAGAAATCCTTGGCACTTCCATAGCGGTCTTCCTTCTTCAACACTAAGAAAGCTACCCAAGGCTTTGGAGCGTATGATTATTTTGGCACACTAGACGACAGATAACAGGGAATTAAAGAACTTATATTCCATTTGTTTCCTTTACATACTGTGTCTCAAACATTGATCTTGTGTTTTCTGTTTGTAATTGGGCTTGAAATTAAAATGGCTTTCTGTTTACTTACTTAAGTGCTAGCACCCACCCACAAATTTTAGCTCATATAGCAAGGACAGGCTCACTGATTAAAGAATGGTTAGAGTTGGAAGAGATCTTAAAGATCATCTAATTCCAACCCCCCTGCCATGGGCAGGGACACCTCCCACTACACCTGGTTGCTCAAAGCCCCATCCAGCCTGGCCTTGAACACTTTCAGGGATGGGGCATCCACAACTTCCCTGGGCAACCAGTGCCAGTGCCTCACCACCCGCAGAGTAAAGTATTAGTATTTCTTCCTAATATCTATTCTAAATCTACCCTCTTTCATTTTAAAACTGTTACCTCTTGTCCTATCACTACGCTCCTTGATAAAGAGTCTTTCTCCAGCTTTCCTGTAGGCCCCCTTCAGATACTGGAAGGCTGCTACAAGGTCTCCCTGGAGCCTTCTCTTCTCCAGGACGAACAACCCCAGCTCTCTCAGCCCGTCTTCATAGGAGAGATGCTCCAGCCCTCTGATCATCTTCAGGCCCTGCTCTGGACCCACTCCAACAGGTCCATGTCCTTCTTATGTTGGGGGCTCCAGAGCTGGACACAGTATTCCAGGTGGGGTCTCACAAAAGCAGAGGGGCAGAATCACCTCCCTTGACCGGCTGGCCACACTGCTTTTGTCACAGCCCAGGATGTGGTTGGCCTTCTGGGCTGCAAGTGCACCTTGCCGGCTCATGTTGAGCTTCTCATCCACCAACAACCCCCAAGTTCTTCTCCTCAGGGCTGCTCTCGATCCATTCTCTCCCCAGCCTGCATTTGTGCTTGGGATTGCCCCGAACCACGTGTGGTACCTTGTACTGGGCCTTGTTGAAGTTCAGGAGGTTTGCACATGCCCACCTCTCAAGCTTGTCCAGGTCCCTCTGGACAGCATCCCTGCCCTGCAGCATGTCGACCACACCACACACCTTGGTGTCACTGGCAAACTTGCTGAGGGTGCACTCAGTGCCACTGTCCATGTCACCAACAAAGATGTTAAACAGCACTGGTCCCAGTACCAGCGATAGCCAGCATCTGGTAAGTCAAGAGACTTATTTTTCACCTTTTTTTTTTTTTTGGTGGGAATAGGAAGGATTTATTAGTTACCTTAATATCCTCTTTGTAATTTAGTGGCAGCAACACCAAACATAACTGGAGTGGAAAATCAGAACTGGCTAGATTTTCATGCCATGCAAGCCTTTGAATCAAGACAGGTCAGAGTACCTGTTTCAGGCCAAAGCTCTTCAGCTTATACCGGGTAAAAACCAGGGCCTTCTATGGATTTTATTCACCTCTTCAGTTTACTCTCAAGGACTGGCAAGTGCTCACTCCACAAAAAGTTTATCATCTCAGTTTTGACAAATCAAACCGAAGGAATAAGCCCAGAATACTACAATAAATCTGTATCTGAAGACAAGCAACATGCTAAAATTCAATGACCTTTTATAGGTGAGCTTCCAAGACTACCTTTCCTTCCAGATCCTGACTTTCTAGTCCTCCCTACCCCCTAGGCAGGCCTGGAATCATACCAGACAGCATTAAGCAAGTAAGGTTAAGACAAGAAGATTTAGCACAAGGGATCATATTATAGTGTCACCTCAGCATGTCCTGGTATCACAGATTATACATTAACAGTGCTCTGAACCCATACAACAGGGTAACCTTAACTGCTCTTTGCAAGACAGCTACATACTGAATGTCAGTATCTGCAAAAGGGTTGGTCCAAAAGGAAGCAGGCTCAAAGCTACGCTCCGCACCACAACAGGTTTCTCCACACGGAGATGTCAGAGATGTGGCAGGACAACAAAGCACGGAGGCAAGTGGGGAAGGACAGCATGGAAAGTCATTACCAGGCCTGTCCAGCTCCTGTAAGAATCTCAAGACACTAAAACGTAGAGCCAAGAGTTACACAGGCCTTCTGACATCCCACAAACGTCTGGACTGCAAGTGTTCCTAATTCAGGAAGAGTTCTCATGTTTAAAAAAGTCACTTTTGACACACAGTCACAGCCCAGATTTTACAGTTCAGGCAGTTCCCAAACACAACAGTATTTTTAAAGCAAAGAAGAGAACAACAGCCATTACAGGGTCAAATTCTCCTCTTGCACTTCGTAGTGCTACACTAATGACTGTTTAGTGTCTTGAAGATCAATATACTCCAGCAGGAAACCATACAAGGGCTTCTACATATCTCACAACACCGGTGCAACGTGCTTAGACCAGAAACCAGTGGATCCCCAGTTCGGTAGTAGCTTGCTTCCCAGCACAAGCCACACTGTCACATAGCACACAGCCTACACAGTGATCTCATGGTAACAAAACAACAGACTGCAATACAAAGACTGACCATTTTTACAAAAAATTGCATGTAAATGGAGAAAATCAACCTAGTTTCTATCTGATCACACAAACAGGTGCTAATATTGCTTAGACTTTTACGTACCCTTGGACATGACCATACGATTTTTATTTGATAGTGGTTGTAAGCACACTACATCCAGTTTCTTTTTGAAGAATTACTTTTTATTATGTTAAAATTTGAGCCTTTGGTTAGCAACAGCGTTCTGAAACCTTATATACATAAGCTCATTGGAATACTGGGTTATTTCAATTGCAGCAAGTAGAAATTTAGCTTCTCAAAAACAACAAACAACAGAACAAAACAGATGGCTCAGGAAAACGGAGAAGAGAGGGAGAGGGAGACAGGAATGGCAAATCAATAATATACCATTGTGTCTTTCCCCCAAAAAAACATAAACAGGGCAGTGGGTAACAAAAAAAGTAAATATGGTAATCTCCATATCCAGCAACAGATAAAACTTAAGTTGGAGAGACCAACAGAAGACAGAAATAAAGTTCTTCAATAGGAAATAGAGTGTCAAATTCAGGAGCGAAGGGGTTGGTTTGGTTTTCTTAAACAAAGTCCTTGGAGAGACAGTTGGTGTGGTATTACTTAGCAGAGCAGCAGTTCAAGTGAGTAACATTTCCTAGAAATACAGCTGCAATGCCTCTGGCAGACACCATTACAGCAAAGTTTTCTAATCCATGTTAAAGTTCCACTGGAGTTTTGATGCTGCTTGTTCACTCGATTTTAAAGACCGCTTTCCCTTCACATACAATGTAGAAGAGTGCAGCTTTAGGCAGGTGCAGAGCTATTCACATGACAGCAGCACTTGCACTTCCACACATCCAGATGCGTGAGAATAGTCACATCCACATCATTCCCTGTGTCCCGCTCCAGTAGCAACACAATCCCTGAACTATTCTATTTCAGCACTTGTAGTAGGGCCGCCAGGACACCTTGCTACTACCTTGTCCCTAATCAGCTTGACAGATGAGTGGCCTTATTACAGCCACAGAGGAGCTGCGTTCAGAGAAACAGTCCTTTCACAACAGGAACGCGTCAGCCGCAATTGCGTATCCACCCCTACCCACACGGCTGTCTATGTGCACATCTGTGCATGCCAGAGGAAGCTGAGTGCCGGCCCCCAGCGAGTCAAAACACAGGGGAGGCCCAGCACAACCAGAGAGCAGCATGTGGGACAGTGTACCTGCTTCAAAGCTCGGGATGGCTTCTCTACACTGCAAGAGAGGCAGAAGTAATCCAAGTAAATTACATGCCAATTAAGTCTGCAGGCAAGGCTAAGCTATTAGAGATAAGATTCCTACGACGATGCGAGCAGATGCAAGCAAGACCAGGACTGGAACAATTACATTTCCTAAACTCTGTTTGGAACTCCTCAATTTAAAATAGCAAGAAGTGGCTGTGCCAGTAGCAAAAAAGTTACACCATAAAAACATGCTCTCAATTTTACCAAAGAATATAAACTATTTACATGTAAATAAAGCACTGCATGAATAGGCGGATAGAAAGAGAAAGACTTTTTATACGAAAACAACATAAATACTGAAGATATGTCCAAAGCAAAACTGGACACTTGTCTTTTTACCATCTCCCCTCCTAACCAGCTCTTATAAGAGGAACTGCTTTTCAGCTTCCCACTGTTTTTTTTTAAAAAAGGAAATTGGAACGAAAAGAAAAACCTTTTCTGTTCAACAACTACAGAAATTCATTTTCCTAGTCACAAAAAGACAAGTTTCTTTGATCATGAACGTCCACATTTTTGCACCCACTATACTTAATGATGATGCATTTTTCTTAACTTTCACAGTTGTTAGCTTGCATTTAGTCATTTTCCAAGGAGGCAAGAAGCTTAAATGAGTATGTTTTGCTCATTATTTATGTTCTCTATTTGCATAACTCCTTCACAACTGCTCCATTAAACACCTCTTCCCCTCCAAGGCCAATTTTAAAAAGCCTTCTGCTTTATGAGACTGACAAGCATGACTCACAGTATTCCCCACATTCATTCCCCCAGGCCTCGTGGGATGTTACACAGCCAGTAAGTACCTGCTTCAGTTCATACTCCCCCACTCCCAGTGCTGCTGCACTAACCCCTTACAGCAAGCCGAGAAAAAAGCAAAGCTACCTCTCTAGCTGTCTGCTGGAGGCAGGAAGCAGAGAGTAACAGTATTTGCTTTAATGTTGTCCTTCGACCACGTCAGTTAGCAAGAGAGAGTGGCTGAAGAGAAGCACACAGTGAAGGAGGATTACACACACTGTCCTCCGTTCCTCCTGTGCTTTTATTCCTACCAGAAACTCAAGTTGCTCAAGATTCTCAACTTGCTTTTGAATCATCCTTCAAACCATTCCCCTTTTCTGTCAGCAAGGCAGAAAGTTATTCAACATAGATTTTTTTTTTTTAAATCAACTCTTAAGCCCTTTCCATGCCTGAGGAACACACTCAAATCCCCGACATGTCCCACATTCAGGACCAAAACCAGCAACTTTTCTGCCCTCAGCAGAGGAGCAGCAGCCTACAGGTACCATATCCTTGCATATTTGGCTCCTATCCCCAGTAAACAAGCATCTTATAACTACAACAAATACCTCCCCCTCACTCTCTGAACAGTCAAAATTCACTACGCAGTACTGACATGAGCTGATTTTACAGTTCCTGTTCATGGTAGTAGGTTTCCAAACGTGCTGGAAAGCTTTCCATTGACTGTTATCCTTCTCTGTTGGCTTCTCTGTTGACAGACTGATAAAGAGGAATGAAATACACATCTAGAGGTGGCACAGCCACTACTCAAGTGATAAAAGACTACATAGAAAGTAAGCAGCATTGTATAAGCCCAAGCGTCAATTAAATCTATGGCAACAACAATTTTCTCTAACAATCAAAGCTCAAGACACCTTAGAAATTAGACACAAAATCTGTTGCCATTTAAGACAACATGTACTCGCAATGCTCTCAAACAAGCCTCAGGACTACTGTGGCAACCAGATCATTTCAGTGCTCAAGAACATACTGTATACTGCAGCAGGAAACACACCCACAGCATTTGAAGAGAGCCCTTGTAGAGCCAAGCACTTCCAAACCAGATGCACATCTTATCTAACGCAGCTAAAGCCAGGAGTTTGCATGACAGAAACAATAGCTCCTCCCAGAGATTTAGAAATCCTGCAAGTCAGCCAGCAAATCAAAAGCCAAACAATCTCCAGCCAGGTCTCCAAGGAGTCTTGCCTCCACTTCCCAACATAAGTGCATTGATCCATCATATCACTATTTGTTAGTCTGATACTCTCTGGACCTTGATTGAAGCATCATTCAGGCCACCTGCCACCGTGTGGGAACCCTGGAAGCTATAATCATATTTTGTAAAAACCCTTCAGGATCAGGTCCAGCTCTGCTTCATGGATATGTACCTACTAACTTATATTAACAGAACACCATTCTCCCTGACATGTCCACTTTTCCCTCACAGTTAAGAGATCCAGACCCCGTCAAGCAGAGATTTTTTACCACATCCTTTCCATTCCTTGCTCTCAGAGTAACAAAAGGACCAGCTTCCTGAACAAAACAGATTTCTCATAAAGGAAAGGCCTGGCCACATATATTTGAGAGGCCTTCTAAGAATTATACTAGTAGACAGAATCATGTCAGTCCCATTGCATACTGCATCCCCCAGCTGCCTTTTGTTCCTTCTGTATCCTGCTCATCATGGCTTCCCCAGGTGGTTACAGACCATGCACAGCCAAGGCCCTAGTCTCAAGTCTGTGCCAATAAAGATAATCTAAAAAAAGAAGTGTATATAACTGCCTTCAGTAGCTGCAGGTTTCAAATTATTCAAACCCATGATAGGAGAGGCTGTTTGTCTGAAAGGTATCATGAAAAACAGCTGCATAATTTAAGCTGCAAGGCAGTAAAATATGCAGTTAAATAATAGAGATTAATTAAAAGAAATAGGCAAGGGAGAAGAGGTTTTCAGATGAGATCTGAAATGAGACTGAAAGTCAATGAGGTAGAGAGCAAGCATGCGAGTGTTTCAAAGGCAGATGCTGTGATGAGAGCACTCCTGCCTCAATGGTAGCAAAAGAGAAAAAGTCCACAGTATTTCTCAGTAGAAGAGCGAGTGAGACAATAGGTCTAGGAAATGGCCTGCAGCAAGCAGACAAAAGACTTCAACAATGAGACAGAAATCAGCAAATTCGTATTATGATCACAGGTTATGAGAAGCACCCGGGAAGAGAGAAGTGTTGTCACTAGTCATCATTTAGTTAATAGTGATTAACATTATTAGGTGTACGAATGTGAAAAGACAAGCCACGGCATGGCATTCTGCAGCTTAGATATTACAGCAGCAGTCTGGTACAACTGCCTGAACATCTTGTTCTTCTCTTGTCTGTTTTACACAAACATTTTCTTATCTTAGGCTCCAGAAAACACAGAATAATGCACATGGACCACAGTTCAAGTATTCATTTGTAGCACAACTACAATAAAGCCAAATAAGATGCTCAACTGACAATGATTGCTGCAGGACAAATACTGATTGGCGGATTTGCTGACCCCAAAGTACAACAAGGAGATCAGAGGATGAAAGTGAAGATATGCATCTGGTGAAAGATTAGCTGGGAAAAAAAGCCAATCAAAAAACCCACGCTTACCTGATAAAGTATAGCTTACAAAAAACATTGTGTAAAACACTGGTGTGCAAGTAGCCAGAAGAGTCCACACTTCAATTTTTTTTCCCCAAGAATATCAAAGAATTGTTATGCTTCAAGTAGTAAATAAACGATTTTTTTTTTCTTGGAACTATTTATAACCTTAAGACCACCCAGAAAGAACAGTATGTTCAACTCTAAGATGTCAAACCAGCATTTGTTTTAGTAAGCCTCCTCTGCCCAAGTTCCGCAGGCCTCCCTGCTTTCTTAACAAAAGCAGGAACAGTACCACGTTTCACTCCTACTTGTCTTTGAGGTTACAATAGAATTAGGAAAGCAATGCAGAGTCTCTTCCCCACGAGTTCTTTACCTGCTCATCACTACAGTATCAGAGCTTCCTTGCACACCGAGCACCGTGCTTGCTCTTTAACTTCTGCTGTAGCACACAGAGTTGAATACTTTGGGCTCTTTGGAGAGGGAGGGAGGAAGGAAGAGGGAGGGAAGGCACCATCACAGATAAATTTATCTGCTATCTTAACCTAAGGAACAGAAGAAAGCTGTATCTCATTGCAGAGGAGCCAACCTTTACTGTTCTTTTAAATATTCCACCATGGGAGAAGATACAGTACAGCACACATCATCTGCAGCTGTCACAAAGAGAGGAGAGGCACAAACCAAGAGAAGTTTTGAGCCTTTTTCAGTTTGCCAAACCCAGCACTTAATAGCTAAATACATTCAATCTGGAATCTTAGACAAGAATATTATGAAAAATAAACTCACCTTGTAAGCAGGCTTTTTCAGACTAAAACTAATTTGTTTTGTTAGCTTAGCCAGCAGGTTGGATACCAATTTCATGTTAATACAGATTGTTGAATTTTACAAGTTGTATCTGAAAATACTGCACTCATGTTTTGCTCCAAGCTGAAATTCTCTGTCAGGGTCCCCTCCCCACCTTTTTCTTCTAAAATATCAGCATTGTAGTAACAAATCGATGTTCTGCAAGGCATATGTGGCTCCCGTGAACAGCATTAAGAGTGTACATAAGTAATGAGTAACACAATTTGCATAGTTTCAAGCAAAGGTGGCATCTACACTCTTATTAATTAACATAAGGAAAAAAAAGCATTCCCTGTAAATACCAAGGGAAGAAGATTCAAGTTCTGCTTTCATTTGCTGTACAATAAACGGATTCCTCAAAGAACCCACCTGTTAGAAGTGCGGTATCTTTTATTTCACTACTCGGCCCTAAGCCGATGAAACACTTGACTGAGCCCCCCCAAGCGCAGTTGTAAGGACATGCTGACAGGCTGGAGGTGAAGGAGGAAAAGCACCTCCAGATACCATCTTACTCACAGAGCTCTGCTCAGGAGCACATCGTGACCTATTATCCACAGCACCCTGGCCTTGGCCCCCCAGGGCTCTGTGCAAGTTTTAAGCTGCAAAGGTTTATTTCTACAACCCACAGGAGACATCAAGTCTCTGTCTGCAGCAGCTGCCTCATCGGTAAAGTCAGGAAAAGGGAGGAACCACACTGGGGCACCATATCTACTATTACAAATTCAGCAGTTACTTCCCTTTACTAAGGGGCGGAGGGAAGGGAGGATCCCTATGACCAAGCCCACCCACCTCTGTCACCAGCACTCAGATTCGGAAGGGGAGGCAGAGTGCGAGGGATGGTGGTGGAAGAAACAGCATCAGAGGAACACCACTCTGAGTAACACAAATTCTAGAGAGCGAGAATGCTCAGGTAATTATGAGCAAGCCTGGGCACTGCGTAACTGAGGGCCCACAAGTAATTTTCTACCAAGTAACAACAAATAAAAACCAGACCATGCTCTTTTCAATTCCAAGATCCTAATTAAGGACCGGACACAGGCACAGAGAGAGCAAGATACCCTCTTATCCCTCAAGTATGTCTTGCTCCACCAGAACTGACACTTCATCCCCACAGCTGCCACCCTGTTGTTCTGCAAATAAGTAAGATTTCAGTCACCAGAACTGTCAAACAGAGTGCTTTCACTAATGAGAAAGAGGGTGGTATCTTCCAGTGCCTCTGCCAAGACAGAGACACCCACCAACATGCAGAAAAACAGTATTGTGGGCATTACATAACCCCAGAAGTTTGCAAAGCCAAAAAAATTAGAGTCTCAAGGTGAGGACATATGCAAAACACTTAAAAAGTAATTGCTGCTAATGAGTTCAATGATGGTTTCAGGTGCATCTTTTCCTAAGGGATTCATTGCACTGCCTCTGTGTTTCTGCAAACACACACTTTTTGCTGAGTTGTAGTACAACAGAGGCAATTCGGAAAGGGGGCAGGGGGAAGCCTTGTGCACAGCACTGGAAGTCCAAACAATCAGGTTCTGTTCCCAAATCTGACAACATGTCCCTATATGACCTTACACAAGTCAGTTATAAATTCTATGCCTCCATTTATGCTTCTGTAAAACAAAGACAGTTCAAAATACTAAACAGAGTTATTGGGAAGTTGCATCATGTTTTTTTCTTTCAGAGTTTGAGGTTTTTAGTTATTAAACTCATATCAGTAGCACAGATACTAACAGGAACTTTGCCCTCAGAGGTACAATGCTTCCTGCTTGTACACAGTCTGCTCCTGTACTCTTACCTTTATTACAACGTGATCCACTATACCAGCCGTCCTCAAGGCCCATCTATTTTCTCTTTACCGTAAGAGCTACTTACTGCAACAAGCTCCCAGAGGTCCAGAGGGAGGTAAGTATTAGACAGTTGCCCCTCTTACTCATGCCTTCTTTCGTCCTTACAACAATTCCACAGGGCTGGGCAAAGCAAGAGCAGCACAGAGAGCAAGTACCACACTTAACATACACTGACGACAACCTGCAAGCTTCTTCCTTAAAACCCATGTGCAAACAAAAGGGAGGGGACAGCACTTCCTTTGTGGAAGAAGCATGCACACCTGTAAAAGCTTGTCCCAATCCACTTTACTCCACCTGATTAAGGTAGCACAGTGCTGACACAATCACCTGCTGAAACACTAATGAAAAATGGAGCAGGAAAAGCAGCTGACATCTTGATGGCTTCTTAAACCAAGTGTACCAAAACTAATGGGGACATTTCAAATTTAGGAAAGCTGGTCTTGTATCCTCTACCTCCTTCAGACAAAAAACAGACACATAACACTCCAGGATCCGTTTCCTGTATATGCAGGGTAATTGCTTGCTGATTCAGTGAAGTTGCACTATTGTCTTATTGCTGCTTTTGAGCTAAATATACAGCTGTATTTTCCAAAACACAGAAAATGTATTGGCACAGAAGACCTATACAAGGCACAGAAGAGCTACAAGCCTAGCCCACCAACCTGTACCCAATTATTTAAAAAAAAAAACACCCACACAAAAGCCACCCAAAACCACACACAGAACTGCCAGTGCCTTTTATACTGATGGCAAATGTTTGATTAAACTACCTTAAAAAAAAACCCCCAGTATTTAAAAGTATAAGCTAAAACTTGTTCTTAAAGAATATCATTTAAACCTATAAAGGATAATGGATAGCATATCCGTATTTTATCTTGTTGCTCTCAAACTCTCTAATTTTGAATTATATTTTAGTGTTAAAGAAAATGAACTAGCTTGATTTGCTTTTTTTTTGTAAAGTGTTCCAAATTTAGCAATGAATCCAGGAAAAAACATCACTGTATTTAATCTTGATACAAACTAATTAACCTATGAACATAAATGCATGCAAGTTCTCACAGCACATAAAAGATTTGTATTAGTGACAATTTAAGAAGTTTATCCTTTTAAAGCAGGTCATTTCCTGAATTAGACATTCTGAGTGAACTTCTTTGTACTGAACTAAGCTAAGCCATTTTCCACACACCAGGCAACAAAATTGAGTATCAGATCAGTTACCAACATTTAAGGAAAAAGAAACACTACAAAAAACGTTATTTCCTTTTGCAATACATATTGTCTACTGTATAGGAAGCACAGAACATCCAACCTATCAAACAGAAAGGATTCCTATATGCATACTGGAAGATAACATAAGGATTTGTGAAACTTCTTACATACAACACTTCTGCTCAACGCCACACATTTGTTTCCTACCAACTGGAAAGAGACCTTCAATTTTTTGTAATAGCAGTCAAACTGAAATCTGTTCCTGCTTTTGTCTGTTTTACCCAGAATAGCTTGTTAACTCACCGTTCAGTTTCCACATACCAGCTGGAAGCTACAGAAGGAAATAACATGACAACAAAAAAAGACACATTTAGGCAACAGAGTGCTCACTTCCTTAAAAGACCTTTCACGTATTTTCTTTTCTAAACCTGCTAAATCTACCCACTAGAGACCACCAAGATCAGAATTTACACAAGTAATACATACTCCAAGCTATTAATTTCAAGGTTCTCTGTCATATTAAGATAATATTTGAGTTTAAAACAAAAAATTACAAATGTGTCTTCCCAAGTGGTCCAGAAGCAAAGAGACTGATGAAAAATCTGTATCTGCCTATGCCTCTAAACAAGACTAAAAGAAACATCTGATTTAGACAGTAGGGGAGCATTGTAAGCAATGACTACACCAGTCAACTGAAGTTGTTCAAAAGGAAGTCACCAGCGCAGTAACACTGGAGACGCTGGTTTCCTGTGTCATTCTAATACTTCATAAGCTAGTCATTGTAAATAAGTTCATTAAAAGCTGAAAATAATTCAATTCAGCCAGGAAACGGACTAGAGAATTTGTGTATTAGCACTGATAAAGTTCATACTGTTTAGGATACTGCTGAAATTCCTCACTGGTATCTTCAGCTTTATGCTAGGGATTTTTCACATAACCTTTCAGTTACACGCACCCTGAAAGGGGCTAGTCTCAGATTTTATTTCCAGACAAAAGGACCTGGGGAAGGCATTAGGTACTGGAACTTACATTTATACGGCATCTATGAAGAAGTTTCATTTACTTCTATTATAAGACAGTTTCACCACTCCTCCCCTCACTTAATCTCACTGCACACTATTATAAAGGTATGCCACATAAGCAAACGTCCCCATCATAAGACAGAAGAGTCATACCAGTATATTCTAGAAAGCCCCAGGGGGAAAAAAAAAACAACACCATTTAGAAATATATTAGGAAAAATGTAATTTCTCTATATTTAAGAAAACTTACTTCAGGAGACAAAAACATGTTTCCAGTTAAAGATGTGAGGTTCAAAACCTGTTCAGAGTTTAAGCTTCTGATCTAAAGAAAAATAGGCCTCTAAGTTTCTACCTGCTTGTCACTGAAGCTTCCAACCAGAAACATAACAGATTTTAAATCCTGACACCGATTAAATACAATAATGTACTTATAATGCCTTTTTCCTTCTAGTCAACATCAAGATCCCCACCAATACATCACAACTTCCTTCAATTACTACTTCTACATTTGGTTTCCTTTCCCTTTTTTTCTGTCTCCCTCTCTCTCCCATCCCCCCAAGACTGCCACCATATTGTACTTTCCTTTTAACACTGCCGGTCTTCCTTAGAAACTTATTTGCTCTGCTTCTCCAAAATTCTTTTCCCTTCCTATCAGATAAACCTTCTAGATAACCAGAACACACATGGTCTGGAGAGCAAACTGTGTTACTGCCTGGCATTCCGATTTACTCACGATTTGCCTTAGCAAGAAACTGCTTCCTATTTTTCTAAGAACAGTGATTTTCAACTTGAGAGTTGCAAATGCTGTTATCTTTCCTTAATGTTTCATTAAAAGGATGCTTACTGACAATAGCGTAATTCACCATTAGGGAGCCAAGTTCCACTCCCCCACCCCTTTCTCTGGGGAACCCCTAAAGACATTGAAAACAAATTCTCAAAAAATCATCACAACGGAAATTTTACCAGAATTATTCCCAGAATAAGTGAAAGAGACAAAACAAGATTCATATGTTCTCAGATCCAAAAATACAGATACAGTTTGAACACAGCGACACTGGGGGTGGGAAATGACTTTCCTGCTTAAGTGAGCGAAGAATATAAAACATACGACTGAGAACATCAAGAGTTCTGAATAAATATCTGAGTGCTATTACAATCACTAAAATCGTTAGCACCAGCACTCAGAATAGTCAGGGAAACTTGTTCCACCTCAATGCCACAATGCAGAGTGGGTGACAGCGCATGGTAAGTTTTCCTACTAAAGAGCACCTAGCCTTTCCCACAGAAAGAGCGAAAACTCTCCAAATTCAAAGCTATCCAAACCCAAAGAGGCCAGATTGAATCAGTTACATGCAACGGGATAAGTCACGATGTGTAGTCTCTTCTGAACTATTTTAACACTCACTATAAAGTGAGTGTTATATATGGGCCAGGTTCTCTGTTCTGGCCCGCCTTTTTCATAAAATGCTCAATTACATTAAATACAAGCCCTTTGTATTATGTGTAGGTTAAGCCTCTTCCTCTCCTTTCCTCCCTTCCCATCCCACAATACACACATGCTCCCAAATCTCATAACCCAGTGCCCTGTGTCACATTGCCTAATCCTGCAGTGGCCCCACCACAGGCACTGGAAGTATAATCTGTTCAGTAGTCCAACCGGAGAGCAGATGGCTTTACACAGACTGCTGATTAAAAAACCCACCTCCATTACACATTAAAGAAATATATATGTGATTTTATCAATATATTTACCATTTCTACTGAGTAAATGCACAATCCAAGCAAGGTATACATTTTTCAAAGCTACTGCGCAAGCCCTCATTAGTAATTTTAGAACTCCAGCTTCCTTTCAAAAGGGATAAACACAGCTGTACACAGATAAAACAGACCGCACCAATCCCACATCCAGCTGACCTTGATACCTGAGGTGAAAATGAGCTATCAAATTTTAAAAAAATTAAATAAAGATCACACCAAATGTCCAGATGGGAACTAGCTCAAGCGCTGGGTTTTGGGTTTGGTTATTTGTTTGCCTGAAGAAAGAAGAGACAAGTTTTAGGACTCTGAAGAACATGAGGTAACTGAAGGTTCTCTGTAACTTTCTGACATAGGGAAAAAGTCAGGAGCAGAAGACAGGTCAAAACTTGTGCCGCAATTACCACGCTTATGTATTTGTCATATTTCCCATGAGTAAAACCAAATGAACCTCGCCTCTTAGAAGCATTTATATCAGCAGCTTTCTTTGGGTGGAGCAAACAACTCGGAAGAGTAAACAGACATTAACTCATACTACCTCACACACCAAAAAAAAAATATCTGAAAAATACAGCTTGTTAGAGCAGTTTTAACTCAAGAAGCTCATTTAAAAAAAAAAAAAATCACATTATTAAAAGCTGTGTTTTCAAATTTGCTGCTCCATTACTGAAAACAGTAAGACAGCTTACCAACAACGATGGATGCCAGAGAATTTAATAACCTGTATTAAGTACTCATCACAGCCGGTCCAGCGTCAGATTCAACAAGTTCGCTTTACAACCTGTCTAGTAAACAGCTTATTTGCTTTCCCCCTTCATTTTTTTTTTACCAAAAAGGAAAAAAAAAAAGAAAAAAGCTGAATTTGAGCATCTCTGGGTGGTTCTGTACCTCCATCGGTATGACTAAATGTACAGACTGACAGAGCTCCCTGCGGCAAATCCTGAGAAAAATAACAGTAGTAAATTGTGCTTAGAGCAGCTTCACGAAGACAGACTTAAACCAAGGCCCAGCAGCACCGGCAATCTG
>VZSF01010829.1:27808-105061 GCA_013398295.1 Chionis minor | reverse complement strand
GGGGAGGGGGGGGGAAAAAAAAAAAAAAAAAAAAAAAAAAAGAAAAAACCGCCCCCGCTCTCAAAGCAAGCCGGGAGCTGTAGGCAGCGCCGCGCCGCGTAGGGCGCATGCGTGAGATGAGGCGGGCGCTGCTCATGGCCGCCGCCCTCCGCCGGCGCGGGGAGGTGGCGGTGCCCGGCGGCCGTCGACCCGCCTGGCCTGTGCGGCGGGAGGGATGGAGGCAGCAGGGCTGGCAGACCGTCCTTCTGGAATGGTGTCCTTCCCTCGACCCCTCAAAAAAGGCCTCGGCCCCCACCAGTGCTGGCCTGAAGCAGCGCTTCTCTTTGGGAGAAGCCAGAAGGGTCTGGGAGGGAAGCACTGCCCTGGTTATCCAGCCTCTGGTCAGGCTAGAAATTTGTAAGGTGACAACAAAACTGGTAAAACAATAGGAGCATCGTGATTAGGGGTAATTAGCTCCTTCCCAGAGGGTTATCCCAAAGGGGAAGGAGCAATACTGAATCTGTGTAGATGTACTGTGTAGATCTTTGTGAAGGCCTGCCCAGAAGTAGTAATTGACAATTGGCATTTTTCTGGTTTTAGTTTCATAAGAAGAACCGAAATGTTTAGCTGAGGTAGATGCATTATATCTGTCACTGTTTTACCTCGGCTGTTAATAATTGCTCAGGGCCGCCTCCGGTTGTTGCAAAGGTGTGGAAGGTTAAGGGTCTGGTGGTGATCTAGTACAGTCTTCCTTGTATGTGTGGGGGTTTTTTGTCTGCAAAATCCTGTTTCTGTGACCATACTGGAAGAAAAGCCAATAACAGCAGGTGGCTTCTATGCAGGGATGTCCAAACCTGCCTTTGCAACAAGTAACAGGCCTAGAAGAAGCTGTCTCCAAGGCCCGTTACTCATGCCTTGGCTTTGTGCGCGGTGTGTTCGCAGTTACAAACGCAACCGGTATCAGTCCTTGCATTTTAGTAGCTGTCTCAGAGAAACCCACAGCAGTGAAAAGTTAGCACGTTTCCAGGGGAAAAAAAATATTCCCAAATTATAGTAAGAGCAGACTGCCTTATCTCTGCATAATGGTATGGTATTTTGCATGTCCTCTGTCTTCTGTTCGCAGCACTGAAAACTGTCTTGGTCAGGATCCTTTGGTGTGACTGCTGATGCCTCCAAATCAAAGTAGACAGAGGAAAAATAGATCTCCCTTCCCCTCTGAGGTCAGCAAAGTCCATCACCTCGGTCTAGAACCATGGAAGCGAGGACGAATGGTAGGGAGCCTGGGAACGTCTTTGCAGTGGGAGTCACAAAAAACCCACCCTGTCTAGGAACAGCTAGACAAATGCCGGCAGAGATATTTGAGAGCTCTGTAGGATAGCAGGGAAGGGAGCTACATTTGCAGCACTGGCTGTGGGATAGAAATACATCTACATTTCTCTCTTCTGATGGTTAATTCATTTGGCAGCTTAGCAAAATTGTTTCCAAAGTGGCTTCAATAACTCTCTTTAGGACAAAATGTAATTTCCAATAAAACATTTTATTTTGGATTCCAAGTACCCTTTTAATGTAAAATAATTAAGTTTGATCTGCAAAAGTATTGAGATATAGACAAGCTTTTAATGGGTCCCAGGGCAAGTATGATCAGAAACCAGCTTGGGCACTGGCTTCTCCTTCTTTCCAGCTATCATCATACAGAGAGAAATTTGATTTCTCTACTCAGTCTGGCTGCAAATTGCTTAGCACCCATTGGCTTGGATGAGCCTGTAATTGCCTACAGATCACAGATAGGCTTCATGGAAGCTGTTAACATGCTCAAACGTAGCACAACTTCTGTCAGTTCTTCTTAAAATGTTATTGCTGTACCAAGAGACAGTAGATGTGTGGGGCCTTGCCTGTCAACTTTTTTCAGTATGAGAAAATCAGTTGTGTGCGTTTTGATAAATGTATTGTGCTTCACTTCAGCGAGCAACCAAGTCCTACAAGCAGATAGCAGGACAGAAGCTGAGCGGAACAGTGCTGGCTCTCAGGAAACACACCCACCTCAAGCAATAGAGCAGAGGCTCCAGGAGGGCTGTAGCCCCATTCCCTCCAACGGATGTCGACCCAAAAGGCCTCGTACAAACCAAAAAAATTACCAACTCGTACCTCAAAACGTGCTCGCAGCTGAGGAAGACTTTGGAAGACCGCGTCAAAGAGCGCCACCTTGTGACATCTGCGTTGTGACTTTTCTTCAGCCTTGCTGGCACAGCCAGGGGTTATCCTGATGCCTGGTGGATAGACCTGGGGTAGATACAAAAACGTCGAAAGTGGCTCCATGTTGAGGCAAGTCAACTCCACCAGGATTTTTTAACTTAGTGCCATACAAGCATGGCAGTACTGCTGTAAGGGCCACACAATGCAAGATGCACTGGGAATTGTGGTGAGGACACACTCAACTGATTAGATCAGCAGGCCTTACTAGCTCCAGCCCCATGGTAGGCCTTCTGCTTTCAAAATTGCTCTCTGCAGGCTCACTTGAGTGTCTTTACAGTGTGTTCCTCTGAGGTTCTTGGGCTACTTATTGACTCAGATGCAATAGACCCAAGCTGGCTCCATGAGTGTGCATGGTGTGTACACCAAGCGATTCCAAAGTACCTGAAAGCACAGTGGACATTTGGGTAGCTGTGCAAGTGCTAGCCAAATCTAGCAGAGCCAGCACTGAGCCAGACCCAATAAACCTTGGACTTGAGCTGACCTTTGCTGAAGACACTAGTGTGCATTTGAACTGCATTCACTGGGTTTGCCTTTAGAAACTATTTTATTCCATTTTGGTTGGTTTGGGGTTTTTTTTTTGAATTATCATACTTTCCCATTGCTCAAGACAATAAACTGCTAATGAGAAGGAAAAGTTAACCAACTTTCTCAAGATACTTCAAGTGCTCAAGATAGCTGGGGTGGCTGGACTGGTAGAGGAAAAAATGTAATGACGCTCTTCAAGCCCCACCCAAACGATCACCTGAATGAGATCCCATCCAGAGTAAAATGTGCTTATATACCTCTCAGTGTCTCAACTCCATCAGAGATTTGCTCCCCCTCAGTAGTGCATGATGATCTTCAGGGGCAATACTGTCTTTCTAGGACATAGCCTGGTTTTGGCCAGGAGAGAAAAATGTGACTATAATCTAAATGCACCTGTTTAGAACAGCATCAAAGTAGCAGCATCAAAGCAACTTCTCTTGCACTGTAATTTGTGTGGCTCTGTAACTATCTATTCCCATTTCTAGGCCATAGATTGACACATGTCTTTGTTTTTTTCCCTTGGGAAGAATACTTGCTTCAGTACTGTTGATTGGAAAATAATTTTTTTTTTTGTTTGACTGTTTCTCAGCTGGCTTAATTCCTAATTCAGTTGGTTAGCCACACAAGCGCTTTTGGCAGTGCAATGGAAAGGGAGATTGAGGGATTTGAGGGGGCAGCTGGAAGCACAGAGGACATAGGGGCTGTTCATATCAGCCACGTCAGCTGTACTGCCAAATGCTAAGCCCCATGTTCTTGTAAGAAAATTTTTGTTGATTACAGTGATATATTTACAAAAGTGTGGCAGTCCTGGGCCAATCTTGTCTGAATATTTAATGCTATAAACCCTTTTTTTCTGGGAGCAAAAGTCACCTTTTTGGTATTTCCTATGCCAAATTAGAAGTAGCCTCCCAAGAAGCTACATAGCTATGTCAGTTTGCCTTCTCCTGCTTTAGATCTAGCCCACAGAGCCTTACTTAAGAACTGGAATAATTAACCATCTTGATATTTCAGTTATCATCACAGGGTGTCTGAGTATTGCAAAGATGAATGGGGCTGTTCCCACTTCCCAGAGACAATTTGCCAGGCGCTCTGCACTTTCGTGGGCACCTCCATGTGCCCTTTTTTCCAATTAATATTTTTAAGGTTTTCATCACGGCAGTAACAAGTGGAGATGCTCCCTCCTGCCTTGCTGCAGGAGCCGGGGTGTTTGGGGTAGGGCTGCGTCCCTGAGCCTGGTCCAGGGCCCCCATCCCACCCCCCTGCCAGTTGCTAGGCAGCCAGCGATCTCTGCGCAGCAGAGCCTGCACACACCAGCCAGGCATTGCTAGGCAGCCCGAGCTGCTGGAGAGCACAAAAATAATAAAATTCAAAATTGTGGCTTCGAGAATGCACAAGATAAGAGCGGCACAAAAATAAATAGTTTTACTGTATTTTGACATGACCTTTCTCCTCTAATGTATTTTTTCACTTGCAGGATTTGCCTTCTGTCTCAATCTCATTTTTCCTAAAACTCTCCCCCTTCATCCCTTCTGTGTGCTTATCTTTGCTCCTCAGCAGTGCTGTGGTGTCAACAGTCCTTCCTTTTCTCCCACCCCCACTACCCTTTTCTCAGTCTGTCATCTCGCTTGTTCTGCTCCCATGTTCCGCTGGATCCACTGTTCCTTTGGCCTCTTTCATTTTGGTCTTCATTCTTTCATCTTTGTCAGCTCAGCCTCCGGCCACCGGGTTGCCTCCCGATTTTGCCTTTCCATTTTCACTGCATCAAAGAATTCCTCCCATATTTTCTGTTCCCAGCTCCTGATCTAGGTCCCTTCTGCTGCCATCACTTCCAGCTGCCCATCACAAGGTAGGCTTATCTTCTTAATCCCTCAAAATACTAGCAAGGCAGAGGAGGCATCCACTGCCCTAAGAGCATGGGAAAAGTGAAGGATCCAGACCCTGGTGATGTATCCATACATATGCAGAACCTCAAGAAAGCCCATTTCTTTCTTCCTAGACCTAAAGCAGGTAACAGGAGTATTGTGTGACAAATGACAAGATGGCTTGATTCTTGCACCAGTAAGAAATGAGGTTAAACTATTTTGTTATAAAAACGCTATGAAGGAGGGCTGGTTTTAAAGCAACCGATTAAAGCAAGAGGTAGATTTCTGGCAGTAATCCTTCTTATTAGCAAATATGTTTTGGTGTTCTTTTACTTAATGGCTTTGAGGGGGTAGTTTAAATATGAAAAGAATCAATCCTGTTGCAAGGGGTAGGCACTGAGTGAAAGTCAGCTTTCTGAATAGACCCGTGCAGGTTTGTCCCACTCATTAGAGGGCAGGTTGGAATTTCCTGATGAAATAGCTGTTTGTTGGAGGATGACAATCATTTAAAATGGAAGACTTTCTTTGATATATATGTATGAAATAAAACTTTCCCTGGGAGAGCTTTCTCACCCTGCATACAGCTTCTGGTCAAAAGTGGAGAGAGAGACACCTTGCCCAGGAGAAAGCAATATTTGGATAATTAGCAGTGAAAGGGAATATAGCAGATACAAAGGCAAGTCTCCTGTGTCCCTGACTTGAAAGCAGACACTGAAAGGTGGATGCCCCATGTCAGCAGTGTCCTACTCACTCAGCTCTTTGGAGTGAGCGTCCGTAGCAGATAAATAAACAAACCTGCTCAAGCTCTTGAGAAATGTTTTGAAGTCTGGAAACACCATTAGCACCGTTTCTGTTCTGTTTTGCACTGCTTGATAAAGCCTATGAGAATAACACAAAAATGTTCCATAGTGAATGCGTATACCTGCAGAGACACCCCAGGCTTAGTGGGGCTTACTGGCTCAGACATTATTTGGAGGGTCATCAGGAATATAACTGCTTCCTTGAGATGCAGAGCCTAAGATGGCTTTGTAAATTCATGCAACACTGCAGATGATGTCTTGAGACCACTGGCTGGAGCTGAACCCAGAGTTAAGAAGCTCTTCTGGACTATATTTATTATATACAGAACTGAAGTGTCTCTGTTTGATGTTCCTTGGGGCATCTCTGATATCCAGATTTTTCCATTCTCCATCAGTTCCCAGTCTCCCGTGATCCCAGATAATGGAGAGTTAACTGTAGTAATACCATCTTCTAGTTTATATGCACCTCAAAATTGATTAGTCCATGCTTGTGGCTATACCTAACTGCAATCTCCAGCCTAATTTATTTCTGTCTTCAGTACAAAGTTTCTGTACGTTAATTGGATGGGTAAAAACCAGAAAACAGTAAACATCTCTATTTCAGTTCTCAGTGTTTCAGAGCTAACATTTGATCGATATGGATTTTTAAATTTTTTTATCAATTGAAATTATTTATGTACGTCCATTGTAATGCTAAATAAAAAGAAATCAAAGACTGGTCAAAATGTTCTTAACATAATGCAAAGCCTTAAAAATATATTACTGTGAAGATAATTTAATTGCACAATTGCAATTTTTCATTGTATTTGAGGAAACATAAGCATGGATAGGAATTACTTTTATATACTTCCTATTTGAAAGATTGGTGTTTTTCCAAGCCCAACAGTGGTTTTGATGCAGATTAAAAGCATTTGTATTCTGTACTGATTAATTGGTGTGCCTCTTTTGCATTTAAATATATACTTCATTGAATTGCAGCTTTCCATCGTAAAGCAGAAAAGAAAAAATAATTAAATGATAACATCATGCTACTACAGAAAGAGTGCTATTTTCCCAATAAAAATAAATATTTGACAGCAATTCTGTGGTGATAATATTTCTCAGCACAATATTTGGATGGCAAAATAAGGCACAGCATAATAGTATTTTTTTTCAGCAAGTAAAAACACATCAGAGTTATTGGGTCTGTTCCAGCTCCCAGTGAAAAAAGCAAAGCTTCAACTGGAAGCAATATTGAGTCTGTGGGATTCAGCAGCATTTGAAAGGGAGTATCTTCAATAGGTATTGAAGGCAAAAGGAATGGGATTGGATGCACAGCAACCCTCAGATGCAGTTGTCTACTAGAAAATTATTTCCACACTAAGATAACGTTGACATCTTCCTTGGTATTGTCCCAGTCAGAGCCCAAACACAGACTGTGCAGATAATGAGGGTAAAAAGTCATTACGCATAGACTAAGGCTATTCTCTGTTGGGAATATTTAAAAATAAATCAGGCCATTTAGTGCAATCCAACGGAATTTAAAGGGTAAGCATTGGCTATTCAGAATAAATAGGGTTTTTCTTTCCTGTTACTTTTCATTGCATAACAGGAATGATCTCTTGTACCTATGACTGATTACATGTCTCAAACTTAGTTTAGATATTAATCAATCTCAGCAACCACTCATTGTTTCCAGTAGCATAATGCAGTAGAAATTGTCCTTTAATTACCACTAATGAAAGTTACCTGCAGTGAAAGCGAATATATGCCACTGGAAAATGACTTGGTTCAGAGGGCAGCGAATGCAAATGTGAACTATCTTTATGATGCACAGGCACAATTAGAAGTGAATATGTAAACTACTGATGGCAGCTTCCTGCTATGCTCAGCTATTTGATGCCAACATTAGCTGTGAGTGTTTCAATTTATTTGGTCATAACCATAATAATCTCACAGTATTTCTTCTGGTCAGTGTGTTTCTTAAAGGGCTGGGGATTTTTAAACACTGTCATGTAATAAATATGTACTTACTTAGTATTAAAAATGTTTTAACATTCTTTAAAATAATACTGAGTGTTAAGTAGGTTAATTATGCTTGCCAGCACTTCTTTTTAAATTTCTGACCCTTCACTCTGTATCTGATGTCTTTGTACTTCGCAGAATTTCTTCGGTGTAGCGGGTGGAGCCTATCTAGGTTTTTACATCAATTGGAAGACGTCTCATAACTAGATATCTTTGCTTATACACTAAGGAAGAAAAGATTTAAGACTGTTCTGTCTGCAAAAGAGATCAAGATGCTGTTTTACATGGAAGATACAGTATCGACACCTCACAGTACTGCATGTGAAATTTGTCGTTAAGTTTCCCCTTGTAATGCACTGCTTTCAGTTGCTTTTACCTCCGTCAGTCTTAATTTAGCCCTAGTAGCACATATTTCTATTTCAGACTTTTTTTTTCCCCTTCAGGGAATTTGTGAGAAGGAAACAAGGAGAAATGCATTCTATTGAATCCATTACAAATATTTCAGCCAAGAGATTAAAGCCCCAGCATCTCTATATTTTGAATGAGAACTTCCAAATTTGGCAGAAGGCCATATACAGGGAAATACCTCCTGCTTTTCCTGAGAAAATCTGACGACTTTTGGGTTAAATCCTAGGTTTCTAAAAGCAGTGTATTTTCATATTCTCAGTAGAGTTTTTAAGAGTTAAGATACATCCACTAAGGAACTAGGCTATGCTGATGATGTTTTGCTGTGCAGTGCAAGGGCCAAGGGATTTTCTCTGCCTTTATTCTTTTTGAATGCACAAATCACTGTGATGGATAATGGTACAGAGGGATTGTATTCCCTGGCACCTGGAATGTAACTGTGGGATGAATTCTGGGTCAAGAGAGCGGAGAGGCTTGCAGGAGCCGGAGAGAAGGGGCACATACAAGTGTGAAAGAGGAGAAGAAGAAGAGTAGATCAAGAGGAACTATGATGAGATGCAGATTGTTTAGGTACGTGGTGTAACAGGATGAGCTGATCATGGCAGAGAACAGACGGACTGAGGAAAGCACTAAAAATACAGACACTTCCCACACAAGACATAGACTTGGACTCAGGAACTTATTTTCTCTCATTTTCTCACAATGGCTACAAAATTCACAGAAAACCGTGGACTACAGTCTACAACCATTGCCAGCTATTCCTGCTATGTAAAGGTCAGTTGCTGCAGACCTGAAAAGGAAATCCTGATGTTGGTACTGGTGTGAACTGCGCACTTAACTCTTAGCAGGTTGAAACAATATGTCGACAAATTAATTATCACGTGAGTGTCATTATCTTATGGTCTCACAAACAACATGATACTTGGCTGGGTGTCATCACAGAGGCTAGTAAAGGGGTTAGGCCTTTTTTATCCTAGAAATTTATTGAAACAGACTCTCTTTTGAAAACTCTTCTGGTTTCCAGTGGAAGAAAAAATGTTTTGTCAAAAAGAATAGGGCTGAATATCTTTGCTCAAATAGCTAATACACATAATTTTTAATTATTTTTATTGTGTGGCCTGAAAGGTTCCTTATCTCATTTCAGATAAAAGAATTCAGTGTTCAAATGCTTTCATGTTCTCATTAGGAAAAGAGCAGCAAATCTGACATACGGTACCTCATTCAAAGAGATTATGTCTTCGTAACTGAAAAAATCCCATTTCAGTTAACTCTTAGCGTTATTTACAATAGCCTCATGCTATAATAGTCTATTAGAACAATAAAATTGCTATAAAGTGATTTTGCACGACAGTTCTGTGATGGATATAAAGTACATCAACCTGTGAGGCAAGCCTATAGCTTAAATGATCCTGTTGCTGCAGTTCAACTGAAAGCCAGGTGGTGTTGGTTGAGGTAGCAGTGAGTCAGTCACAACCCTGTCACCTCCAGCGTGGTCACCAGTAGCCATGACACACTAGCGTTTGGCTGGTAGCTACTAACCGTTCCCTTGGCACATGGTGGACACCTGCATTTTCTGGATCAGTGTCACTTATTTTGCCCCTTAGGCAATATTACTAATTCTCAAATGATGATGAGAATATTGTGTATATCAGTAGAAGACATTAATTTGAAGGCCTAGCAGGTCATCTGGTGCTTCTCTTGAATATGGCAAAATTGTCCTCTGTGCTTTGCAGTCCAGCTTTTTATGTTCTATAATTTTAAATGTCCCCACTGAAAACAGCCTAGAGCTTCCAATACATCAGCTGCCAGACTGTTCCACAGCCCGCTACAATATTGCACAACTTGTGCAATGCGAAGGGTGACATTGCCATATGACTTTTCACAGATTTGCATACAAATGTACTTTTCAAAGGTTTAGTGAATTCCCACAGGGGAATACATTTATTTATAAGTGCCCAGAAATAAGGGTCACAGCAACAATCTAACAATTCATGTTTAATCCATTGCTAGGGCTTATCCACAAAACGGATTGCATAAATTGTGCTGTCCAATGCATAACCATTTCTGTTTGAAAGTTTTTAATCAAATAAAACAAAGTGTTTTTTTCTCAAAAGTAGCTGACAAGCTACAAAAGGTAAAATAAGCAAAAAGGTTATTCATTGTTAAATAAGGGTTTTCCTATGCAGGGTAATACCAAGACAATTATATCAATTTCTAATTCATGTCTTATTGCATGTCAGAAATCTCAGAACAGCAGGCTGGTTTTGTGTGTTTGCGCCCTGCAAAGCAGCTCTCTCATATAATTGGTCTTCTGAATTTGTGTAGGAAAACTTCAAAATAATGAAAGATTGTGTTTTGCCCTCAGTTGGCATATATTTATTTATTAAAGTGATACACCAGTTATTTTACATAGTCATGGGTAAACCTGCAAACTATATTTGATATAGCTCACATTTCTTAACCTTCTCTGTTGGTAAGCAGGAAGAGATTTAGTCACAAGAGGGTTTTTTTTCATATAAATCAGTAGTTTGAAAGCTAAATTCAGGACACAAAGGCAATATGTAAGTCTCTGATTCTAGCTGGAGGGTTGGTATGAATGGTATTTGTTCCTTCTCACCATTCCTGACATTTAAAAATCTGCTTTGATATTTGATTATATTACTCAATAATTAGTCCAGGATAATTTAGCACATCTTCTCCTACCAATTAAAGTTATTTGGTTTTCCTCAACCATTTCTCAACATCATACCTGTAGAAAGGAAAGGACAGAAATCTGTTTACCATAAAACATATTGCCACGTTTATTATTCAGGGAGGGCCACATTACAGGAATGAAATTATGTCACGGTGGGATGAAAGAATTGATCCTATCTACCTGCCTAATCCAGATGCTTAGGACACACCTGACTTCTGTGTGGGTGTGAATGAATGAGCATGTTTACCTCATAAATACAAAAGCACCAATACAACAAAAACTGTGCTCCAGCCGGACGGAAATGCCAGTTACTATACTGACAAAGTGCTTCAGCTCAGCTGCGGGAGCCTGGTTCTTCATTATGGGATGGTGTAACTAACCCTGGTGACAATACCAACTGTGCCATGACCGTGGAGGTTTGCTAAAGCATCCACATCCGTGCAAGAGGCTTGTGCTGGCGCAGTTTGGTATCCAAGGCTTGGCCATCCCCACACAGCCCTGCCCAGACAAACCTGTGGTGAGGACTTGGTCAGCACCTTTAAACTGTTTAATTGAACCTGGTTTGTTCTGGCTGAAAGGAGTAGAGGAGCATTGATGAGGGCAGTTCCAGAGGCAGATCCAAGGGCAGCAATCAGCAGCTGGGGATGTGCCGGAGATGGTCACCTCTTCATCCGTCTCAGAAGTAGCCGGCAAGGAATGTGTGAATGCAGCCTGTGTTCAAGGAAAAGAGGTTTAAAGATGGATTTACTTTATCAAAATGTAATGTAACCCTGTCAATTAAAAGAGGGTAAAACTAGAAAATTAGTAATTTGTGTCTATTTTGGTTTTAATTCCCAGTTTTTGACTAAAGGGGGAGTTCAGTTTCACTACAGAGTCAGTTGATGCCCTTCTTCTAGCACCATCCTGCTCTTTTGAATAGTGCCTGATCTGTGAGCTAATCTGATAAATGAAGACATTTTGTGCACACATGGTATGCATTTTAAAGAGCTTCAGTGTGTTAACAAACTGCTCTGAATGTGGTGGGCCCCACTAGGAAGCACATAACTTGAGGCACATGAGAAGGAGGTGGAGACTGGAGGAAGCAAAGATGGTCCATTTGGGATGACTGAGCAGGTACCATGGAGCTGCTTTCTAGCATGGGCATAAGCCTTCATTTATTTTTAACACCACCATTTAAAATGTGTTTTCTCAAGTCATTCCCAACCCCTTTTCTATACCTCCTTTCAATAATGTAAAATATCCAGATCCATTCATTTGGGGACTTATCCTGCTTCTTTGTACCCCCAACTTTCCCATTTCAAGACATGTAAGACAACTTCATATTTTTAATATCTGGGGTAAAAAATGTAACTGTTTTATCATTTTTGTATTTACTCTGTTATCATCACTTCCCTATACCACTTATGCCACAGAGATTATTTAGTGAAATATACCACAATGATGTTTTTAGTGATGCAGATTACAGCACCCAGCAAACATGAAACTCCTTCACAGTGATTTAGAAAATATCCATCTGTGAGTCCTACTGTGAATGCAAATCTGAGCCAAGAAATAAGGGTAATGGCAGGTGGCAGAAGAAAAATACAAGGCCAGAATTCCTGACAGGCAAGGGCTCCACCTTTTAAATGTGCACAGGACTTAATTTTATGATTGCAAAATCAGTGGGACGCTCAGGATGTCGAGCTTGAACCTGTGCATAATCACAGACTTAGCACAACTGCTATTTTGTCTTCAAAAGACACATATTTGGGCTGTGGTCACAGTGGTTTAGTCTCTGTATTGTGAATGTCCCTCATTCTTTCCTCTGTCCCCCATGCAGTTTTGGATTTGTTTATGCAGAAGAAAGGGGAAGCTGTGGTGGGAGTGGGGTCAGAAGGCTTGTGCAGCCAGGAGAGCATCAATTTTACATAAAACATCACTACTATACATATATATTATGTATGTACAAATATATGTGTATATAGTTGGTTATTGCATTGTTTCCTCTATTATAAAACAGAAATATAATTGTTTACTTTCTCCAAAGATTTAAATATTTTTAAAGTTTCTTGAAAAAGGAAGTCAGTAAATAGTGTCCACAGTACATTTGTCATGACATAAAAATCTAGACTGTGGGATAGACAACGCTACTAATCCAAACCTGTAGTTTTTAAAATTTTTTTTTTTTTTTAAGAATTACCATGCAAAAAGAATGAGGCAGCACACCAAAAGTTAGTAAGTGAAAAACAAACAACCCCCTCCTGCAAAGGTTAGAAACAGGATTGAGCTGCTTATAATGCATGATTTGCTAAGGCAACTGACAGACATTTATCCCAAGGATTCATACAAGTCAAAGGTAATCTGCAAAGAAATGCAGTTCCCTTTAAAAAAAAAAAAAATCTTTAGAAATTTCCTTCCACCTGCAGGATTTTGAACAGTGAGTGAAACAGTAAAATACCAGGAGAGCGAACAGAGCAACAAAAAGAGATCTTTAATCACAGTGTTTGAAACCCAAGTTTTTGTTTACATTAAAAGGAAAATCAAGGGATATCTAGTTATGTGGAGGTTCTAAATTTAGATCTTCTTAAATCAGCATGTACAGATTAATCACATCCAAGAGTTTTAAATGAGCCAACAAAGAGCATCATGGACTGTTAATATTCATTCTCAGTCAATTTCCAAACATTGGAGAAGTTCCAGAACACTGAAAGAAAGCAAAGGTTGTGCCAATATTGAAAAAAGATATATAGGTATTGTAGTCCTATCAACTTAATATCGATCCCAAGTATACAACAGAATGACTGATAGGAGATCCCATTAAGAAAGAATTAAAGAAGGATAATTCCACTAAGGCAAATCAATAGGAAAGTATAGAGAAGTATACATATATTCAGGGTAACTCAATATCCTTTTCTGTGAGAATACAAGTTTGATAGGTAAATCTAACTGTGTTGTTGACAGGTATTTATACTTCTGTAAATTATCTGCATAAAATTTTGATCGAGGAATTACGATAAAAAATTTAAAAATAAATTATTATTGTAATAGAAAAACATTATGGTGCATATTAAATTTAAAAAATGGCGGACAGACTTCAAACATTGTCATAAAGGATGTACCGACCTTGACTCTTTGTTGTTGCATTTATTTTGAATAACCTACAAGAAAACAATAAAATCCCTGCTGATAAAATTTTCAGAGAGCACAGTGATTGGGAGAGTGACAAATAGTTAAAAGAACAGGCTGGCATAATAGAATAATCTGATAAGCTATTTGCAAAACCAGCATAACTGAATACAACCAAATACCATTCCATCGCTCCAGACAAAAGCTTTAAGAGTACACACTTACAACGCGGGTCCTCAGCTACAAGTAGGGTATGAGGATCCTGTGCTTTGTGGCTTTCGTCCACCTTTACATCCAAAAGGCTCAATGAAGTCTGAAGATGAAAATGAGAATATTGAGTGTGGAGAAGGCAATCCCTCAGTCCTCTATTGTCTCTGGCATTAATACAAGTATTACTGCAGCATTGTACCTAGCAGTAGTATCTATGATTCAAGAACGGTGTTAAAACATTGGAAGATATAAGAATGAAAGAATTAATTTGCTGGAGTGAAAGCATTGCTGAATTCAACGCTAGATTAAAAAAAATCAGGGGTTTGCTTGATTTCTATTTATAAGGATTCACAGGATTTTCAGAGAACCCTTCAGGAGGATAATAGTGAGCTCTCTAATCCAGCAAACAAAGCTACAGAAAGATTAAAAAACTGATAGTAAAAGCTAGGCAAACAAATAAAAGAAATAGGGGATGTTTTGTTGTTCCGTTTTTGTTGTATGGTAAATTTGTAGTACTAACTTTTAATTTCAGGATTTTTTAAAGCCATTTCTATGACACTGAAGACTTGGGCTTTTTAACGGGTACATATTTGGTTAAAGACTTACAACACCACCCAAAACTGCCCTCTGCCCTCCGTTACGTTACTCAGTGTGACAAACAGAGTCCAATGTAACTGTTGTCACAGTGACGTGGCTGCCTGGCTCCCCGCTTAGTTTAGGGCTGCATTTCTATCTCTATCTGCAGCAGAGTGACTTGACCTTTAAACACCTCTGTTTAGGTGCATTCAAAGACTTCTGTGGACTCAATGGTCATTTTTATTTCATACATGTCAGTTGTCTCTGTTTCTTGGGGTTTTTTTGGAAACCAACTAATTTACTCAGAAAACTATTCAGCAGGTTCTTTGATTTTTTTTTAAGTACTTTTTGGGGAAAAAGAACTGACAGCTGTCTTTCCTCATTAACCTTTCTAACATTTACAGAAGCTTTGATATTAAGCTTCTCATGCTGAACGTATGTTATAGTAACCAGAACATTTTAGTGCAAAGGAAAGTAAAAAAACACTTAAGACACTTAATTTCCAAAGTTTATGCATCCAATAATTTTCTGCTTAAGAATTCTCAGCCTAAGAATTAATTATCTGTTTAAAATGGCAAAACCCAGGAGGTTCTGATCTGGGGGTGCTGTACATTGCTGTAGTTCACCCATCTCCCTCACCTCAGGGAAACTTATCACCCCAGAGCTCTGAAGCAGAGATGACTCCTTCATTTCAGTTGAGCAGAAATGATCTAACAGTATAAACTGAAACAGTTCCTGAATGTCAAATTTCTTTCTCAATAAAGCTTCCCGGATAAACTTCCTTGGATAACGTCCAGTACCAGACCTGACCTGAATATAAGAGTGAAAAAGCTGTCACTTGGAGCTGGAAAAAGTGTCTAGCTGGCACTGACTTCTAAGGAAGTGTGATTTTTTGCTAGGACTTGTACAGCAACAGAGCTTGGCGCTTATGGAGATTGTAATGAAGTGGTGGTCCTGTACTGAGACACCCAATTAAACTCAGTCTTAAATCCTTCTGAGAGCTTGTTTGTTGGAGGACTCACTCCAGTAAATCACCCCTAATCTGTTAGGTTAGGTTGTTGAAACCCATTGACCAAAACCCCAGTGGTGTATTTTCTGCCTGAATAAACATCCAAAATGATAGACACGGGCCTGAAAATGCTTGAGTTCAGCTATCTTTGTCAGTTATATTCCAGGTTTTGTGCACCGGTAAACATGTCATGAAAACATTTCCACAAAATCATTTTTCACATTTGCTAGAAAGAATAATAACCTCCCTTTGCTTGAATTTTAAAAGAACATGCATAAATTCTGGGTGTTTGGTTTTTTCCCTTACAGATATTGAGAGAAAAAAAAAATCACAAGAGTTGTCTGGCTATAAATATGCCATTGCATAAGCACATTAATATGATACAGTCACAGTATTTTGTTTGCTATTCCCAAGAGGCAAATTACACAAGGATAGGCTTCTAAAACTTTAGCAGCAGTAGTTGTGAAGATAAGAAGCACAAATGTCAAAACAGAAATAATATACCAGACATAGCTAGATTTTTCAGAGTCAAATTCTACTCATTTGCATTATGAAAATGTATAACACCATAAATATCCTCAAATCAACCAAGAAACCCAAATTTATATCACTGCAAATGACAGCACAATTTGACCTCCAGATACTGTATTTTTTACTGACGGGAAAAGAACAATTATGAGCTGTCTGCTGCTGTTGTTTATAAGATACAGTTTGTCATTTCTGCAAGATGAAACCACATACTTTTGAAAGCTCAGTTTATGTCTGTGTAAGGGAACAGGATTTTTTAAATGTTCTTTCTAAAATAGGCAAAATCTGAACAATTCTGTTATAACTATCTTCTGGCTCTACGAGAATAATACCTTGAGGCAATAAGGAAAACTGAACTTTATTAAAAATTTCATAAAAGAAATGAATAGTAAACTTGGAGAAAAAAAGAGGGGCTTAAGACACAATATGGCACTGAGTTATGCTTTAGACCTGCAAAGATATAAATCTGTAAAAGATTTTGACTTCATAAGTACTGTACAGTTCAATGCAAAGTCAAATGCTGCTAAATGTCTTTGGAAATATGATCATATTTTGTTCTTCAAAGAGCATTTTATGAAACGGCTTTAAACTTATACTTTTGTTACTGCATCCTCTGTTTTGAGATCTGTGAGAAGAGGGGAGGCAGGGGGGAAACATAAACGCAGCTCAAAATATTGATTACTGAAAGACCTGAGATACCTGAAAGGAATATCTCAAAAGAGATTTGAAATGGGCTATATTACCTTTAATGCCTTTGACAACATGGAGCCTAATCCTTAGGCAAAGCAGCTGCCGTTAATAATGGTTAAAAATAATTCCATTACTTAATCCCTGACTGTAAAATGAATTGGTATTTTTAGTCGAGTTGTGAAGGGGTGTATCTGAACCTCACAAGGAAACTTCCATCCTCGAAAGCGTTCTTGCTTGTGTCAAACTAGTCCTTTGCCCAAAGGGCTTTTCATGAAGAACAGGGATTGGCCTACATTGGTGGACAAACTTCAACTGTTGTTTTTGCTATATTCATGGTAGGCAAATAGTTCTCTTTCTCCAGAGCTGTCGATTCAGACACAAATATTCTTCATTATTTCATTTAAAAATCCTGTAAGTAAATGTCATTTGATACATTAGCATTTCTACTGTAAACAATATAGAAAACTACTCCTTATGAAATGCTTTACCCTTCTTAGACAAGATCTTTCCATTCTTCATCAGCATGTAGATTTGACTTAGAAATTGTAATGCTAATTTAGTTCTTCATAATTATGACTATTAGGTTTTAAATAATTCATTCTCCCTCCTCGCTGGATTAGATACTTCAAAAAGTAAGCTTTGCTAAAATTACACGCTCTTGGATCTGGTAGCTTACAGAACTTGCTCATAATGCATATTAGACTATGGTCTACTTTCTTCAGAAACATTTTAAAATATTTCTGTAAAATACACTGCTATAATTCAGGCCCTTGAGGGGGCAAAGGCATAATTGGTTCCAGTTTCTGCTTTAACTGGCTCCTTTGTCCCTCAAGTAAAATGAAGGTGCTCTTCAAGCTGGACTGGGGTGTAGCTTGGCACTGGAAGCAACTGTTAGAAAACTAAGGCAGACCTGGGTTACAAATGAGAACATGAAGGGACAGTGGCAGCTTACACACAGCACAAAATGAGGATTTTAGCTCATAGGGTAGCTCAACACAACAGACTTTGATAGACTATCCCGTGCTCTAACACCACTGGACTCGGTAACCATCCCTAATCCATCTGTGAAGCATAGGTCCAAGGTTACACCCAGGATCACATTTGTCTGCTTTTTTTCCAGGCATCCCCTAATTTTACTCCTTCAGGGACTACAACAGCATGCTTCCATACAAGATTTTATGTCTCAACATTGCCAGGATTGCCTCGTATTAGTAATTCGCAGGCTCTCCATAAGTAGTTTGTGAAACACCAAGTGAAGGAAGGGCGAGGACAGCAAAGCACTCCGACTCTGTGCTCGCTGCCAAATCACACTGGTAGCAGAGCACCATGGCGTCTCCTCTCTGGCACCTCAACTGATGGGCATCACCACTCAGTCTTTCTATCCCATTCTCGATGTTAGCTTCTCATACGTTGGATCAAAAAGAGAATAAGAGCTGGTCATACTTATGATTGCTTTGGAGACTGCTCTTGTGGAGCAATAGAAACACAGCCCAGTTCAACACATTATTATAATTAGATTTTACAAGCATGTGATCATTCCCAATAGGTAGTCAGCAGACAACAGAGAAACATCACACAATTTTATTTCTTAAAGAATGGACTCTAGATCCTCAGCTTGGGATAAAGCTGCATGTCCACTCCTGTATGTCTACAACAGATGAGAGGCTCTCCTTTATTACCTGTACTCCACATTTGATTACTGTTAACCCTACATGGAAGTCACTGCAATGAGAATGCCAAATGTACACACAGGGACAGCTAATAGCACTGCTAATTAGTATTGTATATGAGCATTTAAATTAACTAGTTCTTTGTGATATGTTCTCACAGGCTCACCAGTGCTCAAAATTTGCCTCTCATTTGGTATTTCATCCTTGTCTCGGGGCATGACGGTACTGATTATTTTGGGTTGCTTCAAGTGCCTCATTATGGATCTGCAGATCTCACTCTCACACATCTTCAGTGCAAAGAGGACAGCTTCTGTTCCTGCACACAGCCATTAAATAGGTTGTCATTTGCATCTCTTTTAAAGCCTACTTCCAGTGAAAGTCTGGGAACATTCATTATAAAAATGCAGCCTGCATTTCTCTTAAATCAATTAAAATTGCAAACGTCATTATAGATTTTCTCAGGTAAATAGAATTTACCCATCAGCTGGCCTCACAAGAGGCCCTTAATGTTTTTATTACTTTTTTGCAATTAACTCCTTGCACGCTCAGAGAACCCACATTTATATAGAGACCCACTTATCTTCAAACAAACCCTTCCCTTTGATTTGAGCTCCTACCTTCATGGATAAAAAAGATGATAGATCTTAGTACGTAGCTCACAAGAGCTTTAGAAATCTAGCACTCTAAACGAAAAATTCATCAAAATTCATCAGTAACATACACGTGAGTGGAGCGGTGCTGTTCATAACAGCGGCTCATCGTTTGCCCAGCGCGGGGATCCTATTTGAACACCTCTGGAAGGGTCAGCTTCTCTCCAGCAAAGCCCTCGCCTGGCCAGCTGGCTGCTGACCTTGTGGAATGTACTAGCTCAGCAGAGCAGGGGCTGATCTGCCCTAATTCCTTCTCTCTGGAGCTTTTCTTTCCCACCAGAGGGCATACACTGTGAGCACACAACTGCTTTCAGAGGAATTTAAAATATATATTGTGTACCAGATAAATGAAGTGACTTGAATGCCAAGATTTTGTACTCGATTCTATTCAAACCCTGTTGCTCACTGGGTAAATTATTCCACTTGCTACAAAAGCAGTTGCTTTAGCATACTTTTGTGTGACTTCGTAGAGCGCTGGGTGCGTAGCGCTCTTGAATAAGGCCTTTCATTTATGCAGCCACTGAGCTAGCTGGTGGTACTGTGCTGGTATTCACCCTCGTCTCCAAAAACCATGCAAGTCGTTACTGCCTGGGTTCCAGGCTTTTAAACTCTCATGCCTAAAATTTTAATGTAAACAGAAGTCATTAAAGCTATTACAAAAATATGCGGCTACAGCAGCAATTTAGGTGAATTACATGGAGCTAGGTGTGGGTGGGAGGATGGCCGTGGGAAGGGGAAGACGCGGCAGAGCAGACTGCCGGGGTGGTGGGGGATCTCCTGAGGACAACCGAGGCCCGTAAAATGGGTGGAACGTGGCTTGTTTTGAAACGTTCGTTACCATGTCATTGTAGCTATGCGAGGAGGGAAGGGAAAGGGTAGGGAGAGGAGAGATGCAGAGAAAAAGAAACAAGGCGGGGAGGGGGAAATAAAGGCGAGAAGCATTTCCTGAGTCCGCACGGGAGTCGCTCCCCGGGGTCTGCACTTCAGCGGCTCCCCGGGCCCCAAGGGCCGAAGCCGCCATCAGCCGGAGCAGCCCGGGGAGGCTCCCGGGGAGGGGACGGGCCAGCCCGGGCGCTTCTCCTCGGCCTGGGCCTGGCCGCCTCCGCGCAGCCCTCGCCCTCCGCTGCGAGGGGCTGCCGGGGGGCAGCGGCCCGCCCCGGCGGCGGGAGGGAGGGAGAGAGGGCGCTGACGGGCTGGGCCCGGCCCTGCGGCGGGCGGACTACATTTCCCGGCCTGCGCCCGGCGGCCTCGGGGCGGTGCGCGGGGAGGGGAAGGGCAGGGCGCCGCTGGGGGAGACATAACATGGGCGCCTGAGGCCGGGGTGAAGGTACGGGTGGGCTGTCGGCGGGGCCGGGGGCATTGCGGGGCCAGGCCAGGCCGGGCCGGGCCGGTCCGGGGTGCTGGGCGGGCTGTGCCTGGCCCTGCCAGAGGGAGAGGGCTGGGGCATCGCGGCGGGGGCCGGGCACCCCGCCCCGCTGCCGCCGGGGGTGGCCGCCTATGGCCCGGCGCCTCTCAGCCCCTCTCCCGTGCAGTCGGCTGCAGGCGCCGCGCCGAGGGAGGCTGAGCTGAGCCGAGCCGAGCCCGCTCCGCCGGACGCGGCCCGGCGGCCGAGCAGCAGGCGGTGAGGGGACGGGACGGGGACATGGCGGAGACCGGCTCCGTGCACGCCACCAGGTTCGAGGCGGCGGTGAAGGTGATCCAGAGCCTGCCCAAAAATGGTGAGTGCGGCCTGGGAAAGGGGGGTGAGGGGGAAGCGGGGAGAAGCCCTCCGCAGCGAGCGGTGCTCGGGCAGGGGCGCGGCGCGGCCCGCCGGGTGGCTGGCGCCGGGGCGGTGGGGCCGCCCTCCCTCAGCCGCTGGAGACCCGCTCGGAAACCTCGGTCTCCGTGCTGCCGTCCGCCCCTCCCGAAGGGCCGCCCGTTCGGGGGCTTCCGAAGCCCCTCGGTCCGGCGCCGGCAGGAGGGGGCCTGTCAGCTGCCCCAGGCCCGCCCTGCCGGGCAGGGCCTCTGCCTGCCGGCCCACCTCAAGCCGCCGTGGCGGCTTTGGGGCTGTTGTCGTGAGTTCCCCCTGCTGAAAGGGTTAACGGAAGAGAAAACAAAAAATAAAAAATCAGAATGTGTCTTTTTGATTAGAGTAATGAAAAATAAAAAAGTTAGTCGTTACGTACGTCATTAATTCTGGTGCAAGTAAAGCTGGGTTTGTTGAGGTACTAAGGTCACTGTAAACTTTTGCTAATGACTGGAATCGGACCTCAAAGCGTTTGATTTGAGTTAGTTGTGAATATTGCCTGCCAGCTGTTACAGTCTTGTAAATATTTCCTGCCTCTACAAAAGCGTGTTCCACAAGGAAGAAAAGAAAAACGGGAGAAACAGTGAAAATGTTACTGAAAGTGCTGTCGAGTACCCAAAGTAAACAAAAACACTGCAGAAGGCTGTGTTTGGGGGGTGTTGTGTTTGGTTTGTGGCTCGGGTTTGGTTTTTTGTTTCGTTTTGTTTGGGTTTTTTGTTTAATTCTGGAGTCTTTCAATAAGTTACTATTTGTAACAGTAAAGTGACCTGCAAGATACTTTGTTTACTGGGAGCTAAACCTGTCCTCCTAAACTAAGTGAAAGGACGCTCACTCTTTGTTACTTATTAGTTTCTTTTTTTGTTCGAATTGTAGAGTTTGAACTTACTAGTAATAAAGGTTATAGTCCCTCAAACTCAATCTGAAACTTGCTGTTTGTAAAGTAAATATTGTCAGTGGTGCTGGTTCACGGTAGATGAAGTGGAGATGTTCTGCATTGACTTAAATTATACCGCTGTGGATCAGGCTGTAACAAACTGTGGGCTATTTTCTCACAGAAATACTAAGCTTGTAAAATACTCGTTAATATTCTTGATTACAATTTAATTGTATTTTAAAATGCTTTCACTAGGTTCATTCCAGCCAACGAATGAAATGATGCTCAAGTTCTATAGCTTTTATAAGCAAGCAACCCAAGGACCCTGTAACATTCCACGACCTGGATTTTGGGATCCAATTGGTAGATATAAATGGTAACTTTTAAAGAGTTGTTGTTTTGTTTTAGTTGTTTTTTATTTTTTTTTATGCTCAGAGTGGAGGTGTTTGGAATAGCGGTACTTGGAGTTCAGTGAGTTTATTTCTCTCTTAAAAAAACCAAACCAAAACATTCACAACCTTTGATGCTTGAATTCGCTTTCTGTCTTGTGTTCCAACTGTCTTTCTCAGATAATCTGTAACTTCTCAGAGTTGCAGGTGAAAGCGTTCCCTCAGGTTTTGCGGGTGGACGGGTTTTTCTTGGGCAAGCACCACCGTGGTACCTCTGCAGTGTTTATCCCATGTTGTAGAACAAAATTGTAGGTGCTTAGAGAACGAGTGATGTGGGTGGGTGTGGGGAATTCTTCCTTCTCAAGTTTTCATGTATGATGTGAGCCTGAAGGAAACAAGTGCTCACTGACAGCCATTGATATAGCTTCAAGCTCCTGGGGAGAGGTCTGGTTTATGTGTCTTTCTGGTTTGTCTGCTCAGTGGCAGGGCTTCTCACTGGCTTCTCATTTTCCTTGTGCTGGGAAGATTTCTGATTCACCAAACTGCTACGATCTGTTTAAGAAGCTATATGAATGCTTTGCTTATTATATTTCAATAATGATTTGTCCTGAATAACAAGTATTATTGCTGTCTTTATGGTCATGGTCATCTTGGGATCTGTGAAATTATTCCTTTGACACACACACCCCTTCCTTCCCAGTCTCTGCAGGTCAGGGTGAAGGGGGTATCTTTGCAGAGGACTAAGGCAGTAAGCTTCTGCCCACCTGGTTGGTTGTAGCTGAAATGTGAGCCACCAGCCTTGGGGTTTTGCTGTAAGTGGGACAAATAATCTGGCAAGGAGAAGGGACAGTGTCAAGTGCAAGACTGTGTAAAAAAAATATTGTATTACACTCCATGTTCTGACAGATTCCTTGTGCAATACTGATACATTTGATTGGAGTTTTCTGTCTTGCAGAGTTGGAGAGGTGGTGACTTAATTTTTATTTTTTTAGGCCAGAAGTAGCTGCTGCAGTAACTGGGGGTGATGATTTGACTATTTGCCTACTAGACTGGTGTGTCTTTCCCCAGGACAGATTTTTCTTGTAGCCTGTTCTAACTTGCTGACAACTGTCTGTAAGTGCTGCCTGTGCCTGATATTTTTCTGCAGCAGAGATTCATTTAAAAATCAGCCTAATCAAAAGGAAAATGTGTGTGTGTCCTATCTGGGCTGGTTAACAGCTTACTGGGTACAAGACTGTAGCTGGTCAGTGAGAAACTCTTCAGTCCTCAGGCTGTTCAGTTTGTGCCTTCTTTGTTGATGTACCACTACATGATTATCCTAGCAAATTATATATTTGGACTTAAAAAAAAAAAATTGCGAATTGTTGTTGCATTTTATTTGCATCAGAGAAACTTTGGGCATTATGTAACTGACCTATTTCACGCCAGGCTGAAAAAAATCGAGTAGGCCTCGAAGATACCAAAAACTTATGTGACTTTGTTTCCTAGGGATGCTTGGAGTGCCTTGGGAGACATGTCCAAAGAAGAAGCCATGATAGCCTATGTTGAAGAAATGAAAAAGGTAAGTTTACTAATGAGTGGAAGGCATCTTCTAGAACAAACGTTCCAGAAATAAATTAAGGAACATGAGGAGATTCTTGCTGACTACTACTGCTAAAGCTCCAAATGAATTATTCCATATGTGAACTGTTAGATTTCAGTACTATGCCATTTGGTCCATGGAGAGCAGAAAATTATGGAGTTCCTTCCAAAGCTGTAGAATTTGAGTTGTTTTCAGAGAAACATGAGAGCTCTAGCTGTTACGAAGCTTAAATGACAGAGCTAAAGACTGAAATACTGAAATCATGGTAAAGGGACCAGTGGGGAAACCAGTGGAGCTTAAAGTACATCAAAAGAAAAGGTGATTTACTGAAAGCAGCCTTAGTTCTCAGAGTTCAGAGAGGTAAGTGATCCTTATCTTGGAAAGGAAAAAAACCAACCCTCCAGAAAGACTTCAGGAGCAAGACTTGCTCTCGTGACTGGAGACATGAGTATAATCAAATGTGTAGACTTTGAGATTTATTTTTTTTCCTTTTAAGAACTCACCAACCTGAATTTTCCGTCATCAAAATATTCCTTGTATATTATAGCTACAGTCAAACAGTTAGAATTGAGTCATTTGATCTGTCTTTTTTGGAATAGACGTGTAACTTGTAAACAGACATAGTTACTATATTAAGCAGGAATTGCAGCATTAACTAAACATTCAGAATTAAAGTTTCTTGTCTTTTATTAACTAAACCTTTTCATTTCACTGCGATCTTTTCACTGAAGCTCTTCTAGGTGGCCTTTCCAGTTAAAAGGTTATTTACTGTCAATCTGGATAAAAGTATAATTGTAATTTATTACTATAATGAGGTTAGCATCAAGGAGATCATGTAAATTCAACTCCAAATACACTTGCTTTTTTCCTAAGCCACTATCTTTACATTGAATTCTTAACAAGTTTAATGATTGATACAACAAAAACTTTTACTACGCAAGGAGCTGGAGTCTGACTACTGGTTTTTTTTCCTGTCTGCAGTTTTGGTAATTTGGTTCCTGCTGGTATTATTGTAGCTGCTTTAAAATGAAAAATTAACAACTCCAGAAACCACAGGAGGCCAAATATTCATTTGGTAAAAACCCCCACTAAATGTTAATAATTCCTTTTGAATGTGTACCTCAAGATTTAGTGCTTCATTTCAAATCTCAGATTCAAAATGAATTAATACTTCAGTAGAGTACCCTATTATTTTTTTTTACGCAGTAATTTGTTTGCTCAGGACACTAAAACTAAGTGAAACTGTAATGTTTGTTCTAAAAAAGCCCTAGTAAGTCTTCTGTGAGGAAGTCTAATTACTTGACCCTGATGAAGCACAAATATTCTGCCTCTGTACAGATTACACATAGGGATTGAAGAGCAAATCACTTCTTTCCTTGCTCAGCTTTGAAACTGGGGAATCTGTTTACCCTGCTTTGCTGCTGTTTCAGCTCTTGCATTTGAAATACTAGCTTCAGCTTTTCCAACCCCATTGATTCTACGTGAAATGTCAATGGAAATGCGTTTCAAGTGGATCCACTGGGTTGTTCTATCAGCACATACTGCACTAATCCTTGTGGTGTTACTGTGGGCATTCTGCTGTTGCTGCACAGGTAACCGTGTCTCAGGGGGCAAAACCCCCACTTGTATACTGATAGTGCAGGACTGTGCTTAAGGTTGTGTAAGATTGCCATATCGCCCCGCTGCCCCCCGGGGCATTTGTACATTGTGTTTGGGCTATACATGCATCAGATGACCCTGCCACAAGATACTTTTATTGTAAACTCGTTTGGTGTGTTTTTCCCCCTTTGTGTGGTAGCCTTAACAGTCACAGCTGTTGAGGAATGTGTCTGGATGAGGTTTTGAGGTGCTGGTGGGAGATGACCAAACATGTTTTAGTCTTAGCTAAGATGAATCTGAGCTCAGCTGCATTTTGTTTAAGGTGAATTTATCTTCCAGGTAGCCTTTCTGAAATTTTATGTTGCAATACTGTTTAATTCATTTACACTTCAGATATATTGTTTTGTTATATATTAGAAATGATTGATATCTTAGCATAAGGAAGTGTTAATGCTACATGATGATTATAACTTAAAACAAGAGCCTTCATATATGAAATGTCTGACAGCCAAAGAAAACAGTAATTCAGGGTACACAGTAACTTAGTTTGCAGTTTCAGATTATAAGATCGCATATTATGCTTAGTGGCTGTAAAAGTAAGCAGCTGATTTTGTTTGTGGAAGTATTTGTTCAATTTTTTGTACAAAACTCTTTAACTGAAACTGCAGTAAGATTCGAAGAATTGCTTCAAGTTGTAAAGACTATATTGAGGTTTGTTTAGAACAGACAAAGCGCAGTTATATGCAGACATCATACAAATGGATGTATGAAACAGTTTATGGTGCAGGCTACAGAAGTAAATACATAGCAAAAACAAGTGCTACACTAGAATAGGTTTTTTGTTTCTCTTGATGCTATTGAAGTTAAAAACACAAAAATGACACAGCTGTCTTGTCTCTGGTTCATATCCAGCTCTGTATCTGAGAACTTCTAACAAATATGGAATGAATTACATACACTGAATAGATCAGAGAAGTGGCAATGAAACTGCAGTTTGATAGGATTGTTGCCTCTTGGTATCCTTGGTTGGTTTGCAAGTGGTGACTTGTTACCTGCTAGCCTGCCTGCAGCTCCTGCTTTGTGAAATAATGCTGTAGCTTTTGCTTCTGCTGCTTGGTGATGTGCTTGGTGCTTTTGAACAGCATGTTCTGTGGCAACTTGTACATCTATCTGTTGCTTTCCTGGTGCTCTTCTGGAGGGGGAGGTGTACTGTAGCTGTTATTTTGCTTCTACCTGAGTCTTCTCCCATAGCTCTTACCTCTTTTAAAAAATAATAATAAAAAAGTAGAGGATGAAGGAGGAAAAAAAAAAGCTATCAGCAAAAAGCTGACAAGGGAAGCTGAAAGGACTTAAACTACAACAGGGCAATAATACTGTGTGCTTTTAAAGTAATATTCAGTTGTTGATCTCTTTTGTTTAATCTATTTAAGATTTTGCGTTCCTATCAGGTGATCAAAGGTATTGGTTTTGTAATTCGAAATGAAGATTTTTTTTATCAACAGAAGAGCTCCAAATGACTTCAAGAGCAGAATTTGGTTCTAGTTTGCTCTGCTAAGTATGTCTTTGCACTGTCCCAGTTTTGCTGTATTCTGTTGATTTTGTTGTTTGGGTTTAGATGGACCCAGTAAGGCACTTCTGATCTGTTCCTTACGTTCCATTGAAGATGGCAGGGTTTGACAAATACAGAGAGTCCTCTAAGAGGAAAAAAAAAAAGTCTTTCAGTTTCATTTTCTGTGTGGGAATACTTGTCTATAAAATAAATTGCATTAGATAACAGCAGCCTGTTGAACTTTAGGTTGGTTTAGTTTGAAATTGCTGAAATAATGGATTCCAAGCTCTATTAATACTGTGCTGAGGTGGTCCTTTGGTGGTGGCAAATGCATTAGCCCTCCCATCTTCACTTCACCTAAAAAAATTTAATACAGCTAGTTAAGATTCTTGTTTGGTAAATTAGACTCGTGTTGTTTTCATTTAATTAAAAAAAAAAAATCAGAATGTGTGAAGTGACTTAATGAAATGTTACGGAGTTTTACAATGGCCAGCAATTCCTAAAATCATTTGAAATGAATGAATCATTGAAATGCTGTTTCATAAGATGCTTTGTATTTTGGATTTATGCAGATTCTTGAGAGTATGCCAATGACGGAGAAAGTTGAAGAATTACTACAAGTAATAGGCCCATTCTATGAAATAGTAGAAGATAAAAAGAACAGAGGATCTGACCTAACCTCAGGTTCGGACAAATAACTTCCTTTATACTACTAACAATCACAACTCCAGGTTTTTTTTTTTTTGGGGGGGGGGGCTTATCTTCTGCAAATTATTTTTAAAGCTAAATGTTGCATCTTTCTGTTCATTCTCTTTGCTATATGGCAGTTCGGATGGAGAAAGTCTCTAAGTATTTGGAAGGTAGGAATAATAAATTATGTGTAAGTCCATCTTTTCCACTGTTTTGGTGCTGTAGTACTTTCCTGCTAATGCTTGTGACTTCCAGGCTTGCCACCTCATTTGGATGGGTTTTGTTTTATTTTGCTTTTGTGGTACACAACAAAGTTAGACCCAGGAAGCTGCTTGTTTAGTCCTTGCCTACAAGCTTTTTGAGCTACTTAAAGAAGCCTCTTCCTGAAAAAAGGAGAGTATTTAAAACAAACAACCAACTCCCCCAACCTAATCTAGTTTCTGCCTTTCCATTAGTAAAAGGAACAACTATTGGAAATGCATACTGCTACATTCTGGTGTAGCTGTGAATTATCAAACTGCATGCAGAGCTGGTAATCCAGCTGTGTCATCTGATCTAAAATAAAATTTTAAAAAATCAACAATCAAAATCCATGCTTTTTTAATTGTGGTTTCTGTAATATGTACAGAATCTAAGATGGGTTTATGAAACTTTAAAGTTAAGTTTTCTGATACAAGTTCATCAAGGGAATATCTATTTAAATGTTTTAAATCTTTGACAAGTGGCAAACCTAGTGGTGTCATAGCTGAATAAAAATCAGTATGGTGATTTTTATTTAGCAATACTGCTGTGAGAATGTTTTGGTAATAGCTATTATGTTACAGGTAATGTGTTCATAAGGTTGTAATATAAGGCTTACAGTTGTTAAAATCTGGCTTAAAGTTACAGTTAAGTTTTGCTCTGCTGCATTTCAATTTTTGAAATAGTTTTTAAACAACAAACCATTGCACAAATTAATTGGTTTAATGTGTTTAAGAAGTAGGAGTCAACTGGTTAAGTTGCCTTTTGTGTGTGGCTTTTTTCCCCCCACCTTAAAGGAACATAGTTTTGATTTTGGTTTTGGTATTAAGTCTCAGAGAAACAGAAATAGTTTTTCATTGTTTTTGAGGAAAGGTAATGGTAGAAGCTTTTAAATGGTCATTTTGAAAGCTGTATCACTTTTTTTTTTTTCTCAACTAAAACTGTGTATGCTTCATGTCTGGGATTTAATGAGTTTGCCTGACAGCTGGATTGAAGGGCAAGATTGTAAGAGTATCAGTAGATTCAGGTCAGTGATCTGTGTAATAAGGATTTACTTGGACTTGGTGCCTATGGCACAGTGCCAAAAGCCACTTATAAGTGTGACTTATCTAGGCAAACAGAATCATGGAAGTCAAACCACACCTGTTTCAATAAGAAATTTAACATACTTCTTTAAAGAGGCAGTTTAAACATAAGGCAGTGTAATAAAAGAGAATACCAAATTTCAGCTTTATATTGTTCTGTCAGTGTTGCAATAAATCTGGTCGTATGTCGTCGTTCATATGGCTTAAAGCTGCAACATCTAATTATGCCACAATGAATTAAGACAGAATTTTCACAAAGTCCATTGTATGTTACAACTTTAGCATTGCATTTAAGACTTCGAGACCCTTTCTTCAGTGCTCTTACCACTTCCCTGATTAAAAAGTGAAGCTGGAAATAATTACTGTTTATAGTACAGGTCTCAAAATATTTCACAGAAGTATGGAAGCACGAGTACCTTCAGCCTTCTCGGTATGCGCTAAAGAATAGCACCAGTCTGCCCAAGCCTGTGTTTGAGACGGTGTAGACACTGGTCACAATACTGTTAAAAATTGACACATGGTTATGTTTTGATAGTGTTAGTTCCTCCAGTCCCTTTTCCTCCCCTGCCCCTAAGCCCCTACTCTCTGTAGCTTCTGTTGTAGAACATGTTTTTCATGGGCAGGCGATTGGCATGTTCTGGAAACTGAGACCCCTCTCTTGAGTCTCTTGCTTCATGCTGTATTCCCCCCATGTCTTCTGGCCCATTCTGTTTTGAATTTGCTTTCTGCTCTTCTTCCATGACACTTTAATCTGTATGAAGATAATAATGTAATTGTGTAAGAGTTGCATGCCACTCCCTCAAAATCAACAGTATTCTTGAGCTGGTCGAAGAGATTGTCTGGCAGTTCGGTGTATATCAGTTATGGCTGGTGTATCGTCTATAGCAGATTGGCCTCAACAGAAAAGTGCGGCCTTTTAAAATTGAATTTCTACTTGTGGTTTCATTGCAAATGTTAAATACAAACAATTGAAATGCTGTCTTCCTGAATCAATAGAGCTTGTGGCTCTCCTTAATAAAGAACACTGAAGCCTGACATGCCAGCATTAAAATGACTTGTAACATCTACTAGACAACTAGGACAAACTTGCTGAATCTGTGGGTTACAAATATCCAGACGTGGATGTGTTCGTAAAGAAAAAAAAAGATAATTCTCTCCAATAGGCTGAGCAAATCTGAGGGGTATTTCAAAAGCCTGTAACCTGGGTGGTGTTTTGCAAGCTCATCCTGCAGCTGTGTGAGGAGCTTAGGTTCTCTGGCAAGTTTGGTCAGTAGTCTCTTTCTGAAAGGTATGAAGTACTTTACAGAGAAAAGTATCGACAAACTATTTTCAGGTACATAAAATACTAGACATGAAAGGAGAAGGTGGGCTCTTAGTTGTCACAGCACTGCAGAACAGAATAGGTGACTTGCAGTATTACAGAAGGACCCTTTTGTTTGCAGCTGCTGGAAGAGTAGAGGGAGGACTGTTGGGTAAGGTGGGGGGATGCTTTAGAAGAGCAACTTTTTAACTTTTTGCACTTGTTGATAAATGCACAAGAATTCCGATGTCCAAGACAATGCTAAAAAACCAAAGAAGCTTCAAAATACCATTGCTCAGTGAATTTGACATTTTCAGAATGGGCATTCAAGTTTTCTTGTTATGTTATGCTTGAAGAAGCCAAAGTTGGGCTAGAATTGATACCCTACTGATCTGATACTGGGTGAACTCATCCTTCTGAATGTTTCCTTGAGAATGTTTGTGGAGGTCGTCTTTTTTTCTGAATGTGAGTAAATCCAAAGGAGGGCAAGAAAATCTTTGCCGGACAGGTTCACCCTAAGTTATCTCAACAATGAAGCAAATTATCTGGAAATTGTTCTCAAATTCTTCAGTAGAATTATTCTGTGTATTCTTTCTCCTTTGACAAGGCATTTAATATGTTCTAATATCCTACTAAATAAAGATGACCCTTCACCTTTATCCTGAGTAGTAGTACTCTTTGTTAGCCTTTTGAAGACTAAATGTTGCCTCCAGTAATGACAAGCTATGCATTGCAGAGGCTGTGGAAAGCTTCAGCATTGTAATACTCCTAAACTTTGTCATCCTAAGGGGTGTTTCTCTCCTGAAAACTTTGCTCCCAGCTGCATTGCAATTGCACCAGATGAAGCCCTATTGAAGCAAGGTGGCCTGTGTTGCTGCGCATGCTGCCTTTGGGCAGTGCTGATTGCAGTGTAGCGTCTTTGCTCTACGAGTCCGTACTGGGCGCTGCTTCAGTAGCAGCTTGGGTCAATAGCCGAAGTTGGCCTGGCTCACAGGCAGATACAGCTGTTTGACAGTGTCTTTCCCCATTGGATATGCCAGCTAGGTTTAAAGGACAATACTCACTGAAGTCTTTGTGCTTTTAGAACGAGCAAATACACATAAACGCTTCTATTTCAAAGGCAATAGTTAATGCCAGACATGGTAAGCTTGGAGTGGGTTGCACTTGAAAAAAGTGAGTCTGTTCTTAATTATCACTTTCCAGGTAGAAACATTTTATTCTTACTCTTAAAATTAAGTATATTTTTCCAACTGTACTTCTGTAGATTGCACATGACTAGTTTATCTTTTCAAATAGTCTTATTTTCTCAAAGGTCTTGCGTTATTTTTGACATCTTTGCTTTGTAATGGAGCATTTGGTGGCATCGTCTGTCAGCTTGTGTGTGAGCCTCTTCTGTGAAATACCGTCTCTTAGCTTGATAAGCCCATTTTTTCATTTCAGTTTGATTTCAGATATGCTTGCTAAATTGATTTCCTTCCTTTTTCTTCCTCATTAGGGTTTTTAAGGAATTAAATGGCTTGAATCTCCTTAATGCTTTGTAAGAAGGGGGGAAGGAGTTAAAAACCCTATTGCTCTGAAATTGCTTTGCTTTAGTAGGATATGTTGAATGGGTGGTGGCGCCAGAGCTAGGAGTTGCATTAAGGCAGAGCATGCATGGGAAAGAGGAGCTGATGAGTGGGTGACAGAGGTTTTTAAAATTCTGTCTTTTAAACTTTTTCTCATCTTCTAATTTCCGATGATAAGCTAACAGCCATAATCAAGGTTACAGATTATATTCAGGGAGACTAGTGTGAAACTGACTATACAAATGTTTTTGTTAGTATCTCAGTAGTTTAATAGTTTACCTTCAAAAGCATCTAGAACATTCTCTGCTGCATTTGCTGTGGGATGGGATTATTATAGGATTAAGGGCTGGGTCAGCAAGTGCCGAAGTCAGTGGAGAGTCTCAATGAGATGTGGATCCTTGTCTCAACAAGCTGTGGCTCGTTCTGTTGCAATATATACCTGCTTTGGGCTTTCCAGTTCAAATCTGACCCTACTTTCTGATTCAACTTCAAAAACTGGTTTTATGGTAGTGCTGTCTAGCAATGTTGGAAATTAGGGCAGAGCATCAGCATAGCTCAAACCTGAGGATCTCAACAGCGCCTCTCATACAGAGTAGCAGCGAATATATCCCCACAGGGTGAGCAGCAGAGTATCCAAATGTGAAAATAAAAATTAAAAAAAATATGTTTCTTTCAAAGCAGAGGGAGCTAGGAGAAGATTTCTTCCATGAAAAGAAAAGCTTGTCTGTATTTTGTTTCATGCTGGATTGAGTCAACAGTAACAGTGTTTGTGCATAGTTGGTCATCGGACCTGGATTTTGTTCTTCCAGCCAGTCAACAGTTCCCTGCAAAAGGGAAAAGAAGTTGTCAAAAGCTCTCCAGGTTTCAGCATCTAGCAGATGTATCTGCTTGCTATAAAATGTTGGAGTCTCAGGTTTTAGAGGGCTTGCTTGTAGTTAAGATCTTATGATGAGAGAACTGCAATCCAGATTTCTCACGGCTCTCTTCTACAAAGAAATAGTAGACAAAGGTATGGGAGATTGGGGAAGAACAGATGTAGGTAGTTGTATCTTGGTTGCTCTCAGAAAAGTGCCCAGTAGGCATGGGCTGCTGTTTCATGTATAACTTTGTTATGGCAAAAATAATTACTTGAATTGTAGTTTCTAAGATGTACGGAAAAGCCATCTGTGTTATCTGTGAGGCCGTGTTATATGGGCATTGTAAAAAGGCTGTTCAACTGGTAGGCTTGTAGTAGGTGGCAGGACAGTATAATCTTAGTGTTATTTCATGTTTGTTTTTTTCTTGTATGGGGCAAAACAATTTTTGATTCAGGCTACAGTATTATAGACCAGGGCTTCTGGACTATAGGTGACCCAGCAATATGGTTTTCTGTCGCTTCCAAGCATAATTCAGTTTTCTTTATGGGGTTCGAAGTTTACTATGTTCATGCTTTCTATTTTCTGGGACAAAACTCGGGACTCTAATGCTCTTCTGTACTTACCACACAAAGTAAAAGTTCTAAATGTTGACTATCTCTTCCACACAGAAGAGAGCTTAGCAAGTCCTGCTCATTCTCCCAGAGGGAAGTAGTACCAGACATGGGGACATCCTGGATCCTGGAATGATCTTACTGTTCTTGCAAGTTACTATAAGTATCTAAGAAGCAGCTATTCTTTGTGTTCATTCTCACATGTGATTGTTGACTAAAGTGTTGACAGTAATTTGGCAAAGCCTTGGACCCATTGATCTCACTGCACATGCACCATGTAACTGAGCTGTGTGTGCTTGGTGGTCCTGTACTCTGGATGTCTGGTGTCCTTCCTGGAACTACCTGCCAGTGCTGGGAATGCCTGTGGGTAGCTGCAGTCCTCCCTGGGCTGCTCGCTGTCAGGAAATCCCAGGCAGGTTGTCTCTACTGGCAGAAGGCTCAGATGAGACCAGGAAGAGGAACGTGTATCTAAGTCAATCCAAAAACTTGGTAACCATATTTATATGGAAAGTATTCTGAAAATTCAAGGGAACAGGTACTGATGGTATGGATGGAGATGAGAAACTCCATAGATATTGAAAAGTGTAAAGGTCCAGGATGACTAATCAGTAATCCTAAATACCATACTTGCAAGTTAGTATAAATGTCTGAGAAGCTGCTGTTGTCTGTGTTTGTTTGTATCCATGAACTATTGTTTTGATGTTTATAAATGGTAAATAAAGACATGAATATTGTTGATTAAATTGTTTTATGAAATACAGTGGGATCTCTTCAACTGTAACAGCTTGAAAAGTACATAAGGAGAGAAAAGAATGCTGACAAAACAAGGCTGAAGTCTTCTGGAGTATATTAAAAGCAAAATAAAAAGGAGGAGAGGCTTCTTTTTCTCTTATAGTAATGTTTAGGAAGACAAAACAGCAAAAAGAAAACTATATGGAGGAAGATCTGGCTGCTACGATCTGTGTGCTTAGGCAATACATTCCTCAGAATTTATGCTTAATGCACTTAAAATTAAAAGTGATAAAACAGTGGTAGTTAAAGTAAGGAATTTTATATTTTCTGTCTCTATTTTTGTCAGACCCTTCTAAAATCTCTCTTTATTTGTGATGGCAGCTTGTTTAAGTATTGTAGAACAGATGTTACAGAGCAGACTGGGCCCCTGGTAATTTTCTTTGTAGTGTGCTATATTAAAAAGAATGGAAGGAAATGAGGGTTATAGAAACTCTTGCTCTTCTAGCTGAAGAGCTTATTGCTCCCAGATGCTTGCATGTACCCCTCCTGTCTCACTGCACTCTCTCCTTGCAGTATTTAGATACATCAGTTTCAAAAAGGAGGTGGAGATTTTTGTAACTAAGTGTATTGGAAACAGCAGGACGTGGTTGCATAAACTTGGAACTGGAGCAGGGAGCCTACTTAGATCAGTAACAAGCATGAAACATCAAGTTGTGATGGCAAGAATAGAATTCAAGTTACCTAATTATCAAAACAGTTTTGTACAGTATATAGGTCTCTGAGACTTAACATAAAAATTTTGACAAAGCGTGAGTCTTACTTAAGCATAGGAGTATAAAGATGTCTCCTATATAAGGCGATATAAATGTAGGTCATGGAAATAATCTTTTAGTGGCTAAGATTTTTCTGCTATTGAGCAGATAGTAAAGTTACAGTATTTTACAAAAACACATACTTTTTAATAAATGATGAGGGCCTACACAGCTAGTTAAATGTTATATGATGTTTCACCTGCCATTGTAGACTGTCTCCTGATCATCAGTATTTGCAAAGAGGGAAAGAGGCTGCAGGACTTGTGTGAGAACACTGTGTTGTGCTGAGCCAACCAACAGTACAGCTCCAGCAGTGCATGTTAGTTTTGTATAAGAATTATGTGCCTGTTCAGAAAACCAAAAATACAAGGCATTTGAGAAAAACATGCTAGGTTTTCTTTGTAAAATGACCCTTGATCTGGGACAGATCCGCAGAGGCATATAAGTTCCTAACTCCTATCTGGGTAACAAAAATTGCCTTGAAATACGTGGGGAGTTAGAAATCAAGTACATATTTTTGAGAACATTTGCCCCCTTATACAGGTCATTGAGAAGAATTGTAGTGCTGCCTTTAAATACATTTAGAACTGGTCTCAGGATATCTCTTCATAGAGCTGACAAGGAAACAAACATCTAATGAAAGCTTGTAGAGAGCTGCGTTTCTGTTCTGCACATCCTTTCCATCTTGCCATTTTCTTTCATTGAACCCTTCTTCCTTCTGTTTGCATGTTGTTACTGTTACACAGCTTACTATATAGCATTAATTAAAAAAAAAAAATCCAGGCTTTTACAGAATATTACTCCTTGTATGGCTACAGAGCAATACAGCTTTGATTTAGAAAATTCTGTCACAAATCTCACGGTTTGGTGTTGTAGGCAGTAAGATGAAAATAATAAACTGAGAGGGATTCTATAGTACCAAAACCAGGGCAACAGAAAAAGCTATGATCGTTTTGCCCACAGTTGAAGTGGGTAAACAGAATGAATAAAGGGGTGGGTGAGATTAGCACAAAGCAAATAAGGTTTTAAAACCTTTTTTTGACTTATATCAGTCATATTAGAAGATATGTTCCTCAGGGAGTAGCAGATACATTCCTCAGGGAGCAGCCATTAACCTACCAACAGAGACTGTAGAAGTCACTACTAGTTGGCTCTTCTACCCTGTCACCCCCAGTATTAGTCATTGTCGGTGGTTTCTTAACAGGTACTCAGAGCAAAAGGAGGATGGCAGCAAACAGCAGTTTTACCGTATAGCAAAAGCAATTGGGGGTGGACCTGAGGAGGATAGCAATGTAAGGGTTCCGAGGAAAGGCATGCAATTAAATGTGATATTTCAAGTTGCCAAAACTCTGTACAGTGCAGCATTCTTCAGAATGTGCATCAAAGTGATGCTTCTTTATGGTCTTTAGGAGCACTGTTGCAAAGAATGACTTTGTGGAAGAAATGTGATTCTGATGGATTTCAGTTTTCCAGGTATCCCATGGCGTGATGCCATAAATCTGTTACTGTTGATACTTTTTCTTAGTTCCACCTCTTTATTTAAACATATGTAATATATCACTTAGAAGTTTCCCCAAATGAATATTCTCCTTGCTGAAATTAAGTGAAGAGAGAACATGCTTGAATGTTCAAAGACCTTCCCTTCAAAAGGAAAAAAGTAAATCTTAAGAAAAAGGCTTACAGCATAGCCGTGGCTTTTTACAATACCCTTGGTAGGGTGAGGAGGTTTACAGTTTTAATTTGCCTTCCTTCACAGTTACATGTTCCTCCTAGTCTTGTCTTTCCTGTTTACTCCCACGACTGGGTAGGACACATGGAAGATTGTGCCCCCGCTCCCTTTTTGTTTCAAAGGGAAGGGTGATACCTGCCTTACTGTGCCAAGGGAGCTGTGTCTGTGCCTAATGCCCATGCTGTGAGGACTTAACTGCTACCTTATCCTCCTCACACTGCTGCTTCTCAGAAAAATGTCTTGAGAATTGGGTTTCACAGTAAATGAAACATGTTTATGAGAAATAAACTGAGAATATGTTGTGTTTTTTCTTTTGTGAAACAAATTTCTTTGCAAATAAGGAGTGTTATTCAGTGAGGAGAAAATGAGCGTGTGATTGCTTATATTCTTGTGCTCTACAAGACAGACAATAGCTTTTCCAGTTGCCTTTTTACAAAAAAGAAGCATTTTTTTTTATTCTTCAGATAAAAGTTGGATTAAATCAATCCAAAACAGTGATGCAGGGTGCACACAGAAACCTGACCTTGAAGTAAAACTAAGGTGAATGGGATATTTAACATGTACATTGTTTCTAGACAAGAAGTTATTTTGCCCCCCCACCCCTTTTTTTTTTTTTAAAGTATTATGGATAAGCTTTGAAACTAGAGGAATGTGGGAAGGCTCTTCATTGCAAGATTAAAACTGAAAACCCTTAGCTCTAAATTACCATGCAGCACAGAAAGTAGCAGAGCTGGTTTGTCAACTCCAGTATAATTGGATATTATTTTGGTGTTTAATGTTAAGCCTAAACGTACGAATTAGTCTTTCAAGGCTGTGACAAGGGAACACAGAAATTATGCAAATGGAGTGCTGTGGTGACAATTAAAACAGTCAGAATTCAGCCCTGGACTCAACATGTAAACTGTGTGAGCGTGTCACAGAACTGTCCCCTCTTTGGACCTTAATCATTGTGTCCAAACATAGGAGGCTTAAATGATCATCAGGATGTATTTAACCATATCTTTATTACAGGAGGTGCTAGAATTGTCCCTTAAATTCTCCATATTTTCTAAGAATCTTTACATTGCAATTATTTGTGCAGCCAGAGTAAATTGTTTGTGATCCTTGGAGTGATCAAAGATGTGGAAAACGAGGATTTAGCAGTTACTTTGTTTATTTCAAGATTGGGTTTTTTTAATATTTATGTAATTAGACATGCAAACAAATGCTCAATGTATTTATTTCATCATCTTTTTCACTGATTTCAGAGAATTTATGTCCATAGGCCCTTTGCTAAATAGACATCTGTGTAGACTTGAGTCTTCTTGCCATATTTTGCATCTGCTTAAATTGCTGCAGGAATCCTGTTCCTCACATAGTTGAATAGAATGTTTCAAAATTTGCCTTTGAATTGAGAGCGGTTTTGAAGCATTTCAGCCCAAAAGGGAAATTCTATTAAAATTATGACTTCTGAGTTTAAAAGAACATGGCTACATCAGTCCTAGATAAAATGTTACTGCAGCTATACCATAAATATGGGTAATAGCTGTGGTCTGATACTGGGTAGTGAAAGTGGCCTGCTGTCTCTTTCAAGTAGGCTTTCCAGAATCATTGAGGATCTCTTCACCCATAGTCAGGCACTCTGTGGTGAGCCACAAGAGAGAAACATTAAACCAATTAAGGAAGAGCTTACAGAAATAAAGCTGGCATTATTTGGTACATCTTCTGATATGGAAATGTTTTTGTACAACTGTACCTAATAGTCTGGGGGGGGGTGAGGGTTGTATGTTTGATTCTTTTAAAATACATCTTTTTTCCCTCTTTGAATTTGTTCTTAGACCTTAGTAATGTCATGAATTCCACTCCAAATATAAAGGCTGTGAATGGAAAAGCTGAAAGTAGTGATAGCGGAGCAGAATCGGAAGAAGAAGGGCTTCGTGAAGAGGAGGAAAAAGAACTGCAGTTAAATGGAAAGGGTATGTTTTCTTGCACTTGGACCATTGTCTCTTCCAAAGTTTTTCTTAACCACCTAAGCAGCAAAAAATCCCAAAGGATTATGAATGCTGTACTTCTTCAGGAGAATTAGGCACAAATACATGTGGACGTGTGTGTTAAAAATGGCAGTTTCTCAGCCTGGGTTGTAAGACTTAGAACTAGTACAAGTTTGTGAGCTATGCCATACAATTTTCAACTTTGCTGGAAAGTTCTGTTGGTAGGCTAGTTTAAAGTCTATACCCTGTATTGTTTTGGGGTTTTGTTGCCAGTGCTGCTTTTAAGAGCTGTGAATGGCTACATGGGCTGTAACAATAGAATTGAAAATCACTTTTTTCTCTTCAGAGAAAACAAAACAGAACTTTCAGTGAGGTTCGTTTAGGGGGTCCATAAAGAGTTTTGAGAAATACCAGCATCAAGTGAAAACTAAATGAAATTACATATTTAGAATTCTATACAGGTTTTTTTCTCCAAGGACATTAGGATAATAATTTAATTTATCAGTGAGACCTACTTCGGATTTGCCTACTTATGTTTTAAATATTATCTGCTCTTTATGCAAATTATGTTTTATATTTACACTTTTTAGAAGAACAAAATGATCCCTGTGAATCTGGGAACATTTATATATTTTGTTCTGCAGATATATTATACATACAGTCCATTAGAAAGTTAGCTACTTGAAGAAATATATTTTGAGCTATTAGGTGCGTAACTCTCTATTTGCAAAGTTTTCTTCTTCTTTTACAGACTATAAGAATGTGAAACCAGAATCAGCAGCTGCTCCGGATTTGGAAAGTATTGTTACTAATGGCTCTTACACAGACAGCTTTATCCCAGATACGCAGAATGGCAGCCAGACCAAATCTGCCCTGAATGGCTTGAACCCAGAGGAAGAAATAAAGAAAACAGAGCCAAGCATAGAAATAGATAATAACAATGCTCACCAAGGTATTGTCCTTGCAAGACTTATGTTTTCATTTGCACATGTTTTTTGTGGAAAATATTTCTTTTCTTGAAAGCTTAATCCTAGGATTCAGAGACTAGCAATGGTGTCTTTCAGTTGTAGAAACCTGAAGAAAGAATACTCAAAAAAAGAAAAAAATCAAATCTAATACCAGTTTAAAATAAGGCTTTCTTTTAGGATCTCCTACAGAAAGAGATGAATTTAGTGTCAGAGGCCTAAAACCACAGAAATACAATTGTTTTCTTTTAAAATCATTATGCTACCTATGCAAATACTATTTGCCTTTGAAAGCTAATTCGTAGTGAAATGAAAATCACTAATATCTCATTTGTCATTCTCAAAGGCTGAACATACTATAAATGCCAGTTTATTGAAACTGATGTCTAAATATATCATTTTAAAACTAACATAACTTTAAGCAAAACTGCTTTATACTGAGCTTAGAAAGAAGAGTGGAATGAACAAGGTAAAATTAAAATTAACAACTTGTAATGCAGAAATGCCAATATGATGTATAGTTTTCCCACTCGTAAAAGTTTTATATAATTTGTATATTAATATGACCTCTTTATTCACAATCTAACTTTAGGGTGATGGTTGTAGACAAAAGGGGCTCACCTAGACATTTTAACTCATTGCTTCACTCTTTGCCAGGATTGGCTCGCATTTACAAAACCTGTGTGTATCTCCTTTCCATACAGGTGCAAATGAAGAGAATACTGAAGAGCTCTCAGCAACTCAGCACTTAACCAGTGATTCAGACAGTGAAGTTTATTGTGACTCTATGGAGCAACTTGGACTAGAAGAGGTAGAGGCTTAGCATTCCTAGGTGTATTTTGAAACTACTATGCTTATTTTTAAATAGGTTCCTATCTCTCAGGTGAACCTGGACATGTGGAGGTGAATGAAGTAACTCATGCATACCTTTCTCCTGTTTGGACTATCATTTTTGGTTCTTTTTATTGTCAGTCTTTTACAACTTGTTTACTACTGATCTTAAAGCCTTGAAATTTTTGCCCCCAGAGAATTTATGTGAGGGGAAGGTATCAAAAACAACATTACAAAGAAACAACTGTCAAAAACAGCAGTGCAAAGAAACTAAGGGCTGTGTCCGCAAATGAATTTAGGGTCCCATAATATATGTAGGGACCAGAATCCAGCTATCTGTGAGAAGCAGAGGGTGTCTTTGTAACAATGAGCCTTTTATGTGCTCTTTTTTCTGGCCTGATGAATCCTGCATTTGTTTCTTCAAAAAAATAAAAGAGTAAGCTTTAGCAGGTGGCCTGTAGGCCGGTGCCTGAAAGTGGCCTAGGTCTAAAGACGTGGGAGATGACAATGATTGCTGACTTCTCTGGTACTCCCTTCAGCCCTAATGTACATCTCTGACTTATAAAAGATGAGCACCAAGTGCTGGCTTAGGTTTGACTGAATTTGTGCTCCTGCTCATTGGTATTAACTGTAGTCTAAGTTGACTTACTGGCTTGGAGCTCCTTCAGAGATCCAGTTAAAGTGTGGACTTTGTAGACTGTACTCAAACACCTAGTTTCCTGATTCCGGGGAGGAATATATGAATGATGCATGGGATCAGAAAGACCAGTAAGCGCTCTAATATTGCATCATTCGCTTGTCTAGCTCTTTCTTGAAGATCTAGGGAATTCCTTTTAGCTAATCAAAATTTTACCCAGCAATGAAGCATGTTGGGAAAGGTGATTTGGTAAAAGTGCTGCAAGCTCTGTTATCTAGGTGATTTCCCAATCATCCTGGGTATTGTTTGAGCTTGTTTGAGATTCTTTAATTGAAGTGGGTGGATAATTTGTCAGAATTTCCCAACCTGCGTGAGAAAAGTTCTAGTTTTGAACAAAATAACAAATGTTCAGGTATATGTAAGTAAATGTAAAAGTAGAACTACAAATGGATCAATTCAAACTAGAAGAGCCTCATTTAAAGAATTAAATACAGCTTTTTATTAAAAAAGAAAAAAAATAGTCTTCAGTTCTGATGAGAGAGGTTTATGAACTGGTGTTTGACAAACGGAATTTTGGCAGCAGCTTCCATTTCTTTGCCCCTCATTTTGGTTATTTTTTCTGTTAAAAGTCTTAATTCTGGGCTAACTATTTTGATAAAGTGAAAGTAGACATGATGCTTCTTCCTTTTTAATGGTTAACTGTCATATTTTACAGAATTTAATTACTTGCTAATGTTAATTTGTAGCCCTTGGAGATCATCACATCATCTAAAGGATCTTTAAAGCATTCACCCCATTTCTTGGATGTAGATCACAGTCTTCTGTTAGAAAATACGGATTTTCCAAGGCACGCTTGCATGACTTATAGGAATCTCCAACCTGGAAATACTGTAGAGGGAGCAGCTCAAGAACAAGGCGCAGTCAAATGTGGAGGAGAAGATGGCAAGGCCAGTAATGGGGGCCCTCACAAGGAGAAGAAAGGTGGAGAAAAAGCAGATTTCTACAGTGTCAGAAGAGGGAGAGGTACTGTGCGTGCCACTTCTGTTTTCCCCACTATCCTGACTGCCGTAAGTTACCGGTGTCTGAGAAGCACTTGTCAAGATTGTCCAGTAAGACAGTCATGCCATGTAGTGCTTCTGTCCTTTGCAATAAAAATAGGTAACAGAATCCTAATTACAGTAGGTAACAATCAGTTTTGTCTTCGGAGTATTTATTTCATTCCTAATAAGTATCACAAAAGGATTTTCTTGTGCTATGGAGATCTTGTATAAGCATATCGGCTGCTTCTTTTTTGGCTTACCTTGAACTCCAGCTGCTGTTTATGGCATCTGTCTTTTTAGAAATGTAATCTTCAAACCTGGCTATGCATGAGAAGAGTTTCTTTACAAGTTACATAGTTATTTTTAGATGCATGCGCGCTTATACCTCTGTGGTGTCTTATTTGAAACCATGGAACAGGTTGGAAAGGTAGCAGTGCCGTATTGTTTTCTATATAATTGGAGTGTTAGCCACACCTTTGACTGATTCTGATACTATCTATTGTGATTCTTAAAACTTAATGATTCTTAATCATGTATTAGTCCAGATGTTCGATTTATGTGGGACCGCTGCTCTTCTTAATTCTGTGGTACTTCTGATACTGTCACCTTGGAGCTGCACTATATTCCAGTGATAGGGTCTGTAAAGTCAAGGCTAAAGTATTTTTCTTGTACTGAAAAAAAAAGTCAGAAAGTATTTGATTTATATATAGCATGCCTTTTTGTATGGCACCTGTATGCCATCAGATGCAAAAATTAAAAAGAAAATCCAAATATAACATTTATGTTAAACTATTATGAAGAACATACAGTTTAACCATCTCCCCTTCTCATGTTTTTTTACTTACGTTTGCTACTTGCAGGTGGGAACATGATAGGGTAGCTGTATAGAGTTTAACGGCGTATTATAGGTTTCAAACAATTATCTTTTCTCATCACGCTCTTCCAGTGTTCCTTGTTTTCCAGCTGGAGACTGTGCCAAACTTAAAACACACCTACCCTTGATAACAAGACAGATCTTACCTTTTCACTAGCGCGGCCTTTACTGCTGAGCTTGACTGGATGTGAATGAGTATTTTTTTTGCTAAATGTTTATGCAGTTCTAGGACCTTATATGATACTGTCACACTGAGGCTGTAGGGAAACAAACATCTCAAATGATGTAGCAGTAACCTCCCAGTGCTTTTGGACTGTCTTCATACAGCCTGTGATTTGGAGTACCACGCTCAGTTTGGGAGGGAGAAAACTGAACAGTTCAACATTTTCAATAGAGTTAGTAGCCTGTTCCGTGCTTTACGTATCTATTTTTTTCTCCCTCAACACAGGTCACAGACTTCAGCCTCTAGGAGACGGTTCAGAAGGTGGACAGATGGGTAGTGGAGGGGATGGAGAGCGCTGGGGGTCAGACAGAGGACCCAGGGGTAACCTCAATGACCAGATCGCAGTAGTGCTGATGCGGTTGCAAGAAGACATGCAGAACGTCCTTCAGAGGCTGCATATGCTGGAGGCGGTTACAGCATCACAGGTATTACTCGTTGATGGTACTTGCTTGCTTTTTATTAAATTTCCTTGGATATTTTTAGGCTTTTTTAGGTTAAAATTTCAGACAATACTTTCTCAAACTGGAAAGACATTTCAGTTTTATTCTGTAGTTTATTCCCACTTAAAATTTCTTACTGGTACCTACTTCCAGGAACACAATTCAGGACTCTTATGCATGTGAAAAAACCATGCATTTTGACCTGAAAATTAACCATGTATTATTTTACTGATTTGTGATCAGACTAATCTTAGCCATCATTATTGATACGGATTACACAGTTGCTATATGGAGATTCTGTAGTTAATGTTAGTAATACATGATCCCAGATAATTTCTTCATCAGTCGATCCCAAAGGATTTTCAAAGGAAATGAGAAATTGTCTTAATCTTCCAGATTGGTAGATGTTTGCAGGCAGAACTCCTGATTCCATTTTCAGTTAGCAGAAGACTGATTCTGCATAGCATTCTTTCCCCACTAAGTAATCCGGCTTTCTTGGAATTTGACATCACATATACAAGATAGGCAAGTGTAGATCTTTATTGATGTAGTGTTTCTTTTTCCTTCTGTTTCAATGGAAATACCATATATTTGGAAGAATAGAATATGCCATGAATACATTTGAACCAGCAACCTAAAAATGTTTGGTTTTGTTTGAATTACTGATGTATTTTGATCAACCTGGGAATTAGAGAACTGTGCAAATAGTATCCTATGGGATGCACATACTCCAAATCTAAGGCAGTCAGAGAAAAGGATTTATTAAAGCCGTGATTTTGCTCCATCACAGCTATTCAAGAATCTGATGTTTAGGTACAAATGGATTTTCTTTTTTTGCCTGCACAATATACGAAGAAATACTACAAGATTCTTCCCCAACAGCTTGCTACCCTTACCTAAAGTGAAAGAGCAGCTTCAATTTCACACTTGCATAAATTAAGACTGACCTAGAAAAATGACTGCTTTGTTTTTGTGGATGCACCACAACAGCGTATGGGAATAGTATTGAAAAGTTTCTGGTACTTCTCATTTTCTGGATTGCCTGGAAGATTTGGAACAGAGTATTCTCTTTCCTTTATGCTGTTAGACACGCCTGTAGCTATAGCTCAGGGCAGACTAAAGCAGTGCTTTTCACTTTTGTATAAACTAGTGTTGAAACATGTACTCATGCAAATTAAGCTGCTGGGATTTCTACTCTGGGTTGCAACTTCTGGGACTGGAGCAGAGTTGAGGAAGTTCCAATAACAAGTTGGGCAGGGGGGGCCTTGTAAAGAGGTCCAGTAAGGGACACTGACTCATTTTTTAGCACACAGAGAAGTGATAAAAATACTATAGAGAGTAATGGAAACATCAGAGGTAAGTTGGAAACTAAGTGATGAAAGGGGCGTTGCATGGGGGTGGTTCTGTTCCTTAAACTGTCATATATACAGATTGCAAAGCCTTCATAAGATGAAAAACTTCATATTCTCATTTTGTGAAGCAGAAAAATTTTAATTGCAGTTTCCTTTTTTCATGCTCACCAGCTTTTGTTTGTATTTAAAGGCAAAATCAGCAACACTACAGTCAAATTATCAGTCCGCCTCCTCTGTCAAGGTAATTTTTTTTTTCTGTTTGTAAAAAGCAGTGTGAATGGTGAAAAAGGATGAGATGGATATTTTATATCTAGCTCTTAGTATGTGCTTTTCGTATTGCCTCTCCCTCGACTAGGAGATAAAAAATAATCTGTATCTGAAGAAGTTATTTGATAGTTTAATTTTTTTTTTATAGTCTGACTAGTGTTTTCTACTTTGATACTGTAGCATTTGAAGTGATTGAGAAGTATACATGTGGTATTCAATATGTGCACACAGATGTGACTAGATCTTTTTTTTTCTGTTTTCCTTAGAAACCGTCATGGTGGCCCTTTGAAATTTCTCCTGGTGTTTTAGCTTTTGCTATTGTATGGCCATTTATTGCCCAGTGGTTGGTACATGTGTATCTCCAAAGAAAGCGAAGGTAAAGATATGCTTTCAGTAGGGCATATATACTGCGTCACACCTGTTTAAACCAATACATAGTAGATCATGTTATTTAGACATAAAATACTGCCTTCGTGCATAAGAAGAATGCAAGGGTATGGTCTTGATAAGGCTTTGACAGTGTATCTCATCAGGTCAGTATCAAAATGGGGAGCTTAATAATAATTAAGTTGATAAATCCTGTTTCCTTGAGTTCTTTGTTTGAAGACGTTTTGCTTAATGTTCCATTGTATGTATTAGTGACTCGTAGCTCTGGAGATACCAGGCTAAATCAGATTGTACAGTAGAGTCCTTAGTATGGGTATGATAGGAATGTGCATGTTTCAGTCCCAAGAACTCAAGCCAAACGCACAACAAGAAATTCTGGAAGCTAGTAGAAGTGCTTTCCAGGAGCTGGGAATTCTAGGAAGAGACATGTATAGTTTTCTTTGCCTTGAAAGTTTCTCAGCATAAGAAAGTATTAGTTCATTTGACTTTATATGTGGTGTGCTTTATATTTGGCAATTTAGGTTAAATCCATGAAATGTGATGAAGGATAAATAATTTCAGTCAGCATACACAAGTGGGTCTGGCTAGATAGCTTGGAAGTGTCTCCACAACATTCTTTGACCCTCTCACTCCCAATATCCTCTTGAGCCGTTTTCATGGCTTCTAGAGTCCCTAGTCCCCTTATGTCTCAAGAATTTTTTTTCTATCAAATCCTTTGCAGAGCCCCATCTGTCACCTATTTCTTATTTAACATTTACTAGCACCTTACTACGGTGTTCTTGTAACATCTACTTTGACTTTCTTCAGCTGAAGGACAGTTGTACTCTCATCTTACCTTTTCTCAACTCTCTAAGCATCAGAAGATCGAGTGAATGTTCTCTAGTTGCAATCTACTTACTTCAACTTCACACCTGACTTTGGTAGCTGAGTATGCTCTTACCTTTTAATTTTTTTCTTCTCTGTCAGTCTGCAGAGAGTCTGCATATGTGTAGATCTTACTACAATTAGCTTAAATTGTTCTAGCTTTTTAATGTTTCACCATTTTCATGGTATAGTTTTCTCTCATATGGTACATCACAGAAATATAGAATGACTGAGGTTGGAAGGCACCTCTGGAGGTCATCTGGTCCAAGCCCCCAGCTCAAGAAGGGACACCTAGAGCTAGTTGCCCAGGACTGTGTCCAGACAGCTTTTGAGTGTCTCCAAGAAGGGAGACTCCACAACCTCTCTGTGCAACCTGTACCAGTGCTCATCGCTGCTCATAGGAGAGATGCTCCAGTCCCTTAATCGTCTTCACGGCCCCTTGTTGGACTGTATTCAGTATGTCTATGTCTCTCTTGTACCCAGAACTGGTCACAGCACTCCAGGTGTGACCTCTCCAGTGCTGAGCAGAGGCGAAGGATCACCTCCCTTGACCTGCTGGGAGGAATAACACAACCCGCAACACCAATTGCCTTCTTTGCTGTGAGGGCCTGTTCCTGGCTCATGTTCAACTTGGTGTCCACCAGAACCCCCAGGTCCTTTTCTGCCAAGCCGCTTCCCAGCTGGGCAGGCCCCAGTGTGTACTGGTGTCTGGGGCTGTTCCTCTCCAGGTGCTGGACTTTCCACTTTTCCCTTGTTGTCTTCCTGAGGTTCCTGTCAGCCCATTTTTTCAATCCTCTTGAGATCCCTCTGGATGGCAGCACCACCCTCTGGCATATCAGCCACTCACTCCTCCCAGCTTTGTGTCATCTGCAAACTTGGTGAGGGTGCACTCCGCCCCATCATCGACGTGATTAATAAAGATGTTAAACAGGGCCGGACCCAGCACTGACCCCTGGCATACACGGCTGACTGCTGACCTCCCGCTGGACTTCTGTCACTGATGGCCACCCCCTGGGCCCAGCCCATGGGGCTGTGAACAATGCAACGCTCACAAAAGCTTCAGGCCTGCCCGGGAGTTGCCCTGTCTCCAGCTGTCATTAGCGGCGTTGGTGTTACTTGCACAGTCTGATGAAACCAGAGATTTCACTACTAAGGCTTTTAGACAGTTACACACGTTTTCCTTATTTTCTGCACTAGTAAATGGAGATTTCCATTTCATCAGCAAGGACGTTTTTTAAAATCAATACAATTTTTCACTATCTTATGTGAAACTCCTATGAACTTTAGTGTCCTCTAGGTAATAGCTCTCGAATGGCCACGTTCTCTCTCTCTGAACAGTACGCTGTTCTTGTGAACCTCTTCTGATCATCTGTTCAGACTTCTGTAGCACCCTCAAATCAATTCACAGGCACAGTTAGAAATCAGTTTTTAGAAAAGCAGCCTTTCCAGCAATTTTTCTAATATATTGTTCTAATGATTTAGAACTTCAAATGAGTAAGCAAATGGTACATTACTTTTAGTTTGGATTTGTCTAGCTACAGCTTTCATCCATTGGATTTTCCTAGATCTTTATCTACTTGACAAAGAGCCCGTGATGTGTTTTCCATGGGTACTTTATTGCTGTCACTAGCTCACCTCTTAATCTCTTGCTTAAATAAAACAGATGCAGCAACTGGGATCTCATTTTAAAGTTGTTTTCCAGTCTTGGGGTGGTTCTGGTAGCTCTTTCCTGAATCCTCCCCAGTTTATCATCATTCTTTGCCAGTTCTGGGCACCAGGATTTGTCTGCCAATGGTAGTACCAGTATCTTTGTGAGACACAGAGGTAGCATAGCCCTGGATAGTCCTTGTTCTGTTTACTCACTCATGGATTGTATTGAGATGAGAACAGAAAAGAAAGAAATTTCAGTGTTCTTCAGCTTTCCTCTTTGTTTCTAAAGAAATCTACCTATAGCCAGAATTTAAGGACTGTCTGCTTCTGCAGCGCCTTTCCATCCAGAGTTCCATCTCCCTTAGCAATGGGTAGGAAGTTGATCAAGTACACTCAGAGAAGAAATGGAATTGCAAAACAAGAGTCCTTCTCTGTTGTCCCGCTGCCATTTTCAGTGTGTACTCTGTTAAGGTGCATAAGCTTTTAGGCAGCAGCTGTACACAGCGCATGTATTGACCATATCTCTACATTTTTGGTTCACAATACATAAACTGTCCTGGAGCGGAAACCAGGAGTCTGTGCTACCATGTGAGATTTTCTCATCGAGCAGCTGTGGAGCCGCGACTTCTGAACTTGCTTGCACAGTGGAGCAAGTTCCATGGAAGTGGTGGAGAGAAGGCCTTCTGTAGCCAGCAGCTTTGTGTTTAGCTCGTGTCCCTGGGAAGGGGTAGCTCAGCTCGCTCTTGGCACCTCGCGGTGTGAGGTGTTCCGGCTGGTTCCATCGTCTTCTGAGCCTCTTAACCTGTCCCAATCCTTTATACGGGACTTAATGCTGAAAATCTGGGTACTCCTATCAGAGCCTTCGCTGAAGAAAGATTGAGTCCCAAGAGCTCTAAAACCAGATCACTGATAGAAATGTATTTTTAACAATTGAGAGTTGTTTAGATTTAGCTCATGGATTTTAGAACGTTCTGATTGTGTGTTTTCTGGAGTCGTCGGAAAACCGGCTCGTGAGTGTTGCTCTGCTGTGAGCCAGCAAACCACAGACTGGGGTGGTCAGGGACCACTCTGAGGAATTTCACTGTAGTTCAGAAATCTTAGCGATATTTTGTACTCCTCAGCGCAAGTTGTGCTACTTCTGTAAACTTGCAGATTCCTTTGTACATTATGAAGGCAAATTTCCAGGTATCTTGAAGCAGCGTTACATTTTAATGGATTGGAAATCATTGGCGTGGAACCTTAATTGATTTGTTTATTTAGACAAATGAAAAATCATCTCATATGTGAAGGTACATTAAACTCATTTATTTGGTTCCTCTTCTAGAAAACTGAACTGAGAATTCATGACTTTGCTTAAAGACTTCTAGAAGACGGCCCTGGAAAGCGAAGGAATTCTGAATTCTCATAGAATCTCAGGATCTGGGATGATGTTCCTTCTGTTATAGTAATATTTTATACTACCTTTGAGCTCAACATTTAAGGACTAACATTATTGAAACTTGAATGATTCACAGCTCCTAGGTTACAAGTAAACTAAATTTAATAATTCCATCCTCAAACCTTTATGAACATTAATTATTTTGGAATGTGCTTGTGGATGGACCTGCAGTAATTACTGGTCTTGCTCATGGCAGATGATGAAGACAATATCATCTTTGTAGAAGAGTAAGTGAAAAAATGTAAAACTGTCACTTTAATATAGAAATAATTTTACAGTCACAACATCCCTGCCTGTTTTTCCCCAGGGTTACATATTATCAGGTGAAAGCACTAATAAAGTATGAATTCAGTACATTGTAAGCTGTTGGAAAAATACAGCATAGCTCTGAGGAATGCAACTGGTTATTTTTGCTGCTAAACCAGTGTGGGGCAAATTTCCATATAAATTGGTCAGAAATGAAGTTGGGTCCTTCACTTATCCTTGAAGACTGTAAAGCAGATTTGAGAATTGATAGATGTCTCGTGAGTTAGAGCCGTTAATAACAGAGGGACTATCAAATATGCATTTGGAAACAGTGTGTGGTACGAGGGATCCATCTAAAGAGGCTGCACCTTATATTTTTAACTTTGATAATTTTATTTTTGTTGATAACAGCTTGTTTTCACTGAAGTACGTAGTTTAGGCACAAGGTGCTTTCAAATGAGATGAAAGCTAGCTCTGTAAGTATATCTCTAAGATTTTAAGAAAGCTCAGTGCACTGTAAGTTTTTTGTTGTCAGTTTATGTCAAATTAAAGTAAGATTTAATCTAGCCCTAATCTATTTGTGGACTTTGCCCAACTCACGTTAGGAAAAATATCAGTTTGGGTATTTTATTCTCTCTTATCCTTCTACTTCCTTTCAAAACAAAACTTTTCAGCTAATTTTGGAGCTGATTTTTTTTTTCCCCCACAGAGTATTTATTAGCCAATATACAGATAGAGTTACGACCTTGTGAAGTGTGCCTGATTAAAGCATGCTTTACACTTAATTTTAAAATAAATTAATATATAAGTTGTCTAAATCTCTGGAAAATGGAAAGGCACTGAAATTAGATTTGGCAGAAAACAAGGACGTTTATTTGCTATAAAGAATTACATCATAACATAACCTGTTTAAGATCTGAATGTTCTGAAATTTTGCCATTATAGATGTGCTTTCATTTTCTACCTGGACTACAAATTACAAATTCTTGAGGAAAGTTATTTTTTGTCCTTCCTGAAAAATCTTTTATAGTTTGGAAAACTTTTTTCATACAAGCTATACTGTATAAAAATGTAATCACGGAATTTAATGTTTGTTTTACCAGAGCAATTTTAATCTTGTGTTAAGTGCTTTTTTTTTTCTTTTGTTACTTTTCCCCTTCTTCTGATTTTCTTATTGTAAATCTGAATTAAACAATAAAATGATCAGAACCTCTTTGAAGGCAGCTGGTTTCATGGGGCAGAGCAGAGTTTTGGCATGAGACAGACTGAAAACTCAGGTTTGAACAAAGCTGCTGCTGGACAGGAAGTTTTCCTGTGACCTGAAGCCATTGTGCCTGTAGCTTAAAGTTGCTGGAGTGACTGACTTATCATAAAGTGATTATAGAGGAAGGACGCTCTAGCTTGAAGGTCACTTTAAAAAACAAACCTCCTGAAGCAGTGAGTCTTCTGACAGGATGAAGCACCCAGTTCATAACCCTGTTACAGGTAGGCGTCTCGCTTTTAGAGATGGGATAGTCTCAAAGGTACTTAACTATTAGCTTCTCACTGATACAAATGTAGGCATGTGCCATCCTTGTTATTTATTCATGTTTCAATAAATCAATCCCTTAATATTTTGTATTTTATCTTGAACTTTCTTAATGTTTAGTAAATGCCGTGGATGGGATGCTTTGGCTGTACGGAGAGCCCTGCTGGCTCTACTCTGCAGAAGCAGCCTCAGTCTTAACGGTGCAATACAAAACAACATCGCTTTTGTAGCACAGGACCTGCAACTCCTGCCTGGGCTTCGCTGCTAGGGGCATCTCAAACTCACCCCACTTCGAACCGTTCTCTAGTTAGCTGCTGTTTCATCTCAAAAGCAAGGACAAAGTAGTTATTGTTATAATTTGCCCAGGTACAAAGATACACAGCACTAACTTGGAGGAAGTGGCATAAGCAGAGGACTGGTGCAGAGAACTCAGACACGTCGCTCTAGCTGGTGCCCTCTTCAGGAGGGCTGGTGCTCAAACCCTTCTGTAGAGCACTGGAAACAGCTGGACCCAGCTCCAAGTTGCACTTCCGAAGCAAATGTCCAGCTAGCTTCCAGCAGGGAATCAAACTTCCTCGAGAAGGCACAGGTGTGCTCTGGCTGAAACCAGGTGGAAGACATTCCACCTACTCGCAGGTGTTCAGCCGGGGGAACCAGAACAGAGCTGGGCAGAAGCTGTTCTGTCTTCAGGGCCTCGTCTCGCACAGGGAGTGCTGCTGCAGATGGAGCCACTGTCCCTCTCCCACTCCTTCTCGTTACTGCAGAGGAGCAGACTCCCAGACCACCCCAGGACTCTGCTCAATACACAGTGTAGCTGTAGCTTGTAATAGGGATTGCAGGAAGGCATTGGCAAGGGCAGAGAGACCCAGCTGAGAAGTATTTAGGTATTTCCCTACTTAGAATCCCTGTCTTCACTGGGGCAGGGGAAAACAGTCAGCATTTCTCCCTGCAAAAAGCCACATCCCACACCCCCTCAGGGTCAAAAGTATATGACAGTTTAAAGACAATAAAACACAGAAGCAAGCAACAGCAAGACTGCAGTATTTTATTTTATGTATTTACAGAAAAGTGTGCAAAGTAAGGTTTTTGAAAACATGGTAGAGAGCAAGAGAATACATTTTACTCTAAGAGTGACCACGGGTGAAACCTGATCATGCTGAAACAGGAACCTACCAGCTCAAGGAGACCTGGCAGCCTTCCAGTGCCTCAGCCTCCAGGCACTGCACAGTGCAGAGGTGCGCCCAACGGCAAGTTAGTGGCATCACGCCTTGTCCACAACTGCTCTTTCTGCATACACAAGGGTGACAGCTCCTGCTCTCTAGCTGGACAGAGGTGAGCTTAACTGTCATAGCAGATACACTCTCTCCCAACGTCACCTGGAAGCTACAGAGCTTATATGCAGGTCATGCACATGGAGTTCAGCCTTCAAGAAACACCATGTTACAGCTAGAGCATTTGCCAAGCGGTATTCCACAGCTTCTAAGGACCAGAAACTTTTGCCAGCTTAATCAACTACAAATATTTGTGTACTAATGAGAAGAAACTTTAAAATCTTTTAGCTACTACATTATATAGCTTTTTGTACTTTTCCCTGTAGAATTTCAAGTCAAGCAATAAGTGGGGCAAAGACAAGGGGATTAAGAGTTGACAAGAAATTCCATATTGAAGAATAAAGCTAGGATTCCCCTAAAAAAACCAAAACCCCAACAAATAAAACCACACCACAACCCCCCCACAACCTCCTTGTTAAATTCAGCTGTTTGCTATGATCAGGATAAATGCAAGATGCTGTAGAGAACAGGGTATTGCAAGTCCTCAGCGTTAACTGTGCAGAATTTAACAGTTCTGGACAGCAGTGTAGCGATAACTGTTACATTAAACATTCTGATTTGTCAATTGGCCTCTTTATTGTTCTGCAGAATTTATGTTTCTGTGTTGCATTATAAAACTATAGTAGAACCACCACAATTTTAGAAGAAGGTTTTTACAAGGTCTGAGGTTTTTATAAGAACAAACCAGGAAGTTAACAAGATTCTTTATCCCAAATATATTTTGGTGTACTAGCGTCTCTAGCTCCACATCCACTGTCATCAGATGACCTAAAAGACTTTTAAGCAGTTCTGTAGTTCATTGTGATTGGTCAAGGAAGAGTTTAGCTAGAAGCTTACTTGAACATTGCAGCTGATAAAGAATTATTTGAAGGGGGTAGAGGTTATCTTTACAACGTCATACCACTGTAACTTATTTTTTCTGGGAATTTTTTTGAAGGGAATGCTGCAAAGTGGGAACACGTTGTAGCCATTTGTAAAGTACTGAAGACCAAGAGGCATTGTGGTGTTCAGTCTACATTATTTCCTAACACATTTTTAGAGTATTTGCCTCAGCATAAAACTGAGATTCTTTCTTGTAGGACTAGTTTTCTGAAGCCGGATGACTAAAAATGGAAGAATAAGTTGTATAAAATACCAGTGATTACTTAAATTAAGGTATTCCTCCTCCCCCGTTTTATATATTCTAACTATACACAGGAAAAATGCTAAGGAACTTCTGATATTCAGAGAATGTTGTCTATGGATACTGTTTCAGTAAAGTATTGCATTTGATTGCTTGCACCTTTTTCACGCAACGTTTATTTCAGTGCAACTCAACAATTTAGAAGTTTTCTGAAGCTGAAGTCCTTAGCCAAGGGAGTGAGCATCACTATGTTTCACAGCTTGCCAGGATTCTGTTTCAATCTGTTTGAGCTATCACGCCTACAGCTAGGATTTGTCATGCTGAGCTGTTAAGAATTAGCTCTCTTATGGTCCTTCTAGGAAAACTTCACTTTTCTCCACCATTCCCATTATCTTCCCAGCTACCTGAGGGGACAGCAGGAAGCCTAGCAGACAGTTTGCTCAGAGTTCCATAAATAAATCCTGCCTTCCAGGAAGCAGGGCAATGAAGGGACAACACATTCCCCCTGCAGGAAGGGTCAGTTCATGAAACTCAAAAGCCACCTGGCAAAAGTCACTACCAAAATGCTTGGCTTCTGGCACGTGGCCACTGGCTGGCACCACCATCTCGCACAAGTGATCTTTAGCTAGCAAGTACAAACCTGAAAATTAAATATCTTCAGTAAGCCAGCTGAGAAAGATACCTATGCAAGAAAAATATTGCAGATTACCTACAAATAAACCTCTAAAACAGAGCAGATGCAAGTTTTGTGTTGCATCTGAAAAATATATTTAAACCTACTTTCCCCTAATTAGGATTTATAATACTGAATATACACTTGTAACTTAAGCTCAGTAAAATCTAAGATCTGGTTGTAAGTCTAAAGAACAACAGTCTATTAATTTACGATGCATTATATTCTTTAATGTATAGCAGCTTCAGTACGAATAATACTTCACATGTTAGCTAATATTCCGGTGATTTTTTGTTTTCTATCATCTGACATGAGTAAGCACAAACAGATACTCAGCATTTTCTATTTAAAACAAGTAATTGCTAAAATGTACGTTGTTCCATCCATCTTCCTACAGTGTAAGTGGTTACAATGCAACAATTTAAGCAGTCTTGCCCCAAGTATCCTTTCCCTACTCCATTTGTGTAGGAAAGGATAATAGCCAGCAGAACTACTGTCAATCTCGCCTGCCACTTCTAGTTGAGTCGACTTTGAACAACACTATCTTATCCCAGGAAGGGTTAAAAGAGACAAACAGAATTCTGACACTTCAATGCTGCATCAAGATTTCAACATTCCCCCTCAAATAAAAACATCAGTTTTGCACAGTGGATATATATATACTAACTGGTCAGAAAGGGCTACTCCCAAACAAGACTGCTATTACACTGAACCACCAACAGGTAGGTTATAATTAGATACAAGCAGCATGCATTTATGTCCTTCCCCTGTTCTGTTTAACTGGGAAATAACTTCACACATCCTAACTGGAGTTACTCCTTGCTATTAAAAAAAGCCCCATCACTGCCAAGTGTTATTAGCACCAAGAAATACAACACTCTGGCCTTCCCTTAGTAAGGTGCAGTAAGCGAGATAAAAAGTAGTATGAAGGCACTTGACACCAGCTAAGTTTCATACAGTAGTTTCACTTCAGAATAAAGGATACAATAAAAACAGACTGGTAACTTAAAACACTCCACATTTGGCAAGGAAACTTAGTTAAGACCAAACTAGTGTTTTAGAGTAACCTGTAAGTGTGCACAAATATGGAAAAAGTTCACTTATCTTGATGCTATAAGCTAAATCCAGACACTGTCAGGTGCTGAGCATTATTCCTAGCTTCAAAGTAAAAGGTATCAGTTTCATCATCCGGCTGAGGTATAAACGGCATGGTTTGATTCTGAAGATTATCCCAGTCCACACCATGAAAGAGGGGGTGGTGTTTCAGTTCTGAAACAGAAGTTCATATAAGCATTATAAGCTTCCTTTTGTCCAGGCTCCATAGTGACTTTGTTCCCTCGATGCACAGCTGGCAGCAGATTTGCTCTGTTTTGCTGTTTTGCATATTCACAAAAGTGAAAAACTGCAATTGGGTTTTGATTGCCCCCAGCCTCAGTGGGATCAAACTACTGTCACGCCAACTGTCTTCCCCCCACGGGCGAACCTGTTCTACAGAGCAGAGCGCGCATACTGCATCAGAGGCGCCCCTGGGGCATTGCTCATGGCAGGGCACCACAGCAGTTTTAAGCCTCACTTCAAAGTCTGTTTCTAATTTTGCCAAAGTTCTGTGCTGAGTAGTCATGTGGGAGCTACTCCCACCCTCCTCTGCTCCAGGCCACCTGCCTTTTGCTAGCTCACAGAGCCGCCTTCTCCCCTTTCCACAGTCCGCTTCGGCCTACCCCCACACATGGACATCTAAACACACACCCTTATGGTGAAGTTACCCCTGAGCACCAGATTCCGCTTTCCCAGCCTGAAGGTGGGATAACTAACCACACTGCAAGACTTTCTGACAATAGAACACCCCCTGCCTTGTCCGTTCTGACCAGAAGGGGACTTCCTGGCACACAGGACGGGTCTTTTGCACAACCTGGAAACGCCATTCCCTGATGGAAGTGGCTTTGCTACTTTGATTCAGTGCAACAAAGCACCTTTTCAGTTGAGCAGGATACTAACCCATGTTTTTATCGCCTGCACCATAAAAAAAAAAAAGCAAATAGAAAAAAATAATAGGACAGCGGGGGGGGGGAAATCACATTTAGGAGGTGGAAGTTCAACAAAGACAAACACTCACTATAAATTTTAATTCTTAGCACATTCCATAGGCTTTTAGCTGATACAGTAAGACACTAACACTTGTTTATTATTTCTACATTTCCTGATCAAATAATATGATGCAATATTAAAGTTTATTTTAGACAAAAGGCAATAAATCGGAAGGTTAGTCTTTTAGCACCTCCCAATAGCTTCAGTGGCCATACATGCAGCGGGACACTGCACAGCTCCACTATCTCAGACCTGCATGTAGTTCTGCTCTTGGGACAGTCCTCACGCACTGGAAGCTGTCTTCAGCTGAAACAGTGAGCAGACTACACTGTCTTTGCCAAGGAAGTTATCAATGTGTACCACAGCTGACAGGCAGCTTCTGCCCATGTCTGTAAAGGGGGACTGTGCTAAAAACCAAACCCAAACTTTGGATACCAGTGTTCTCTGCCAAATGCTGCTTTAAAGCTTCTCGTATCTGGAAAGACTGAACTCGTAGAAGCGCAGCGCTCGTACCTGACGTAAGTGGGATTCCTCAGTAAGTTCAGGCAGAGAGAGGGAGCATGTGTGTGTTGGGGAGGGAAAAGATGACAGACAGTGACGGAAACTCAGAGAATCACAGAATGTTAGGGGTTGGAAGGGGCCTCTAGAGATCATCTGGTCCAACCCCCCTGCCAGAGCAGGTCCACCTACAGCAGGTTGCACAGGATGGTCTCCAGGCGGGTTTGGAATGTCTCCAGAGTTGGAGACTCCACCACCTCTCTGGGCAGCCTGTTCCAGTGCTCTGCCACCCTCACAGTAAAGAAGTTCCTCCTCATGTTCAGATGGAACTTCCCATATTCAAGTTTGTGGCAGTTACCTCTTGTTCTGTCACTGGGAACCACTGAAAAAAAGACTGGTCCCCTCCTCCCAGCACCCTCCCTTTAAGTATTTGTAAGCATTGATGAGAGCCCCCCTCAGTCTTCTCTTCTCCAGACTAAAGAGACCCAACTCCCTCAGCCTTTCCTCATAAGAAAGATGTTCCAGCCCCCTAATCATCTTCATAGCCCTTCACTGTACCCTCTCCAGCAGTTCCCTGTCCTTCTTAAACTGATGAGCCCAGAACTGAACACGCTACTCGAGCTGTGGTCTCACCAGGGCAGAGTGAACAGGGAGGATGACCTCCCTCGACCTGCTTGCTACACTCCTCTCGATTAAAGCAAAACAAAAGTTCAATTAAACAAACCAGAACATTCACCCCCTCACATTTCCTCATTCAAAAGGGCAAAAATCCCACAAGAAATACAAAAAATACCACAATTGTTAAGTGTTCAGGCACTATACGCGTAACCTCAATAGACATTGAAGTTTATTGGTCTAAGTTTCAGGAGGAAGACATCACCACTTTGAATTTTTTCAATAGTTGCAAAGAACACAACAGAATTTTAATACTAACCCTTCAATCCAGCTCTCTTAGTACTGTCAATTGTTAGAAGAATATCTATTGCATTTTGGGCATTATCAGATAGCTTTTCCTCACCCTCAGGCCAGGGAATATCTACAGACAAAGATGCAAATGAGTCAGTAACACAAACCATAGAACAAATGTTGGAAATACATACTTTCACCGATTACTGAAACAGATTACCTCTTTTCAAAATATTTTGGAAGACTTGTGTTGGTGTTTCATCATTAAAAGGTGGAATTCCAGTTAGAAACTCAAACAGGCAAACTCCAAGGGCCCACCAGTCTACAGCAGAACCTGATAAGAGAAATCCAGGTCATTACACGAACACAAAGCTTTGATGATATTTGCAAAGATTTGTCAATTAGCCATAGCAGAAACTGAAGTGGGTTTAAGTCCTGTAAAACTTCTTGGAAGTGAAGGAAGAGACTGTTTTGTGATAAGAAATGGTTGTCTACCAACTGCTCTAGAGCCAGGATGAATGCTCCATGTTGTAACCTGTATCTTTCTCTTGGTTCTTTGAGAAGACTCCAAGAATTCAAACTATTGAACTTAGTCTTCATTTGCCAAAATATTGAAAGAGAGCTTGCAGAGGTTGCAAAGGTGAGCCAACACGCGAGAAGCTGGAATTACTTTCCATTACACTAAAGCCGATTAGGGCAATGCACAGTTACTAGCTATCGCTTTTGTTATTAAATAATTTTGTTTTCCACATTCCAGGTTTGGGGTTTTTTTGGCCAAAATCATTGCATTAACCCACTTAAAAACAAGCAGGCAAAGCAATCCCAGACACCATTGCATGCATTCTAAGCTTTCTGCATCTTTAAGCCATGCCCACTCCACTGTATAAAGAATAGATGCCCCACTTGCTGGAAAAAAAAAAAAATTAAAGACTAAGTGTAATTTTTCTTGGCTTTTTTGGCACATAAAAAAAACCACCTCCAAGTTAAGTCAACAAATGTTTTGAGCCATTTCAGAAGGACTATTGAGTAAGTTTAGAAATGCTGAAAACTGAAGTGTATAACTAGTAATCTAATGCACAATTAGCAACTCTTAACAGCAGTAAGAGTGCCCCACCAAGCTAAGCATATCTCAGCAGTGAGATCACATCCGCTCTTAGAGGTACTTGGATGTTCAGCTAGAATATTCCCAGCTTCAGTCAAAGTCCAATAAGATCACAACTCTGAAGAATGTAGTGACATGTTTCAGCAGCAGTTTTTCACACCCAAAGTTGAACTGGAGAGTAGCTCAACTCCTACTATATCCCTGCCAAGTCACATCTATCAGTATTATGAAGCAAGAAATGGAAGTACCAGGTTTTAAGCATCTCGGACTTCTTCACCCACACACAAAGTAATTCAGACTGATCACAAAGTGAAAGGAAGCAATGATAAAAAGCATCTCTGGTTTATTTCCCATTACACAGTGTCTTTAACAATGCTGACTTTACTCCTGAAGTACAGGCTTATGTGTGTGATTTCCAATAACCTAGTCGCAGTGATATTGATGTTTCCTGAATCTTTTGTGGAAGCATCACACATTCTTATGTGGGGTGCATGTTGGACACATCTTTCTATGTAGAAACATTGTTCACCCAAATGATTTTCTTAGAAATTGTGATCTAATTACACTTTGACTATTCACAGTTATGCTGAACACTCCATTTCTGTACGGTATGTAGCAAACTCACCAGAGATCAGAGTCCCTGCATATGAAAAGACAATGAAGCAAGAACATTACAATTACTGCAAAAAACCCCTAACAAATACAAACATCAAATATAACATGAGTCTCTGAAGGCATAGAAAAGCTAATTCTTTTTTTCCTTATTCTTGCTACTACCTTAAGAAAGATGGCAATGTTAAATCTAAGTTAGAAACACAAATAAAAGTTTTTTAACATGATTATAGTTTAGGATTACAACTGCATTTACAAGCAAGTTAACACCAGAAATATTTAATGAGGAAAAGTTTTGAGTTTCAAAGCCAGAAAACCCTGGCTTCACTGTAGGTAATGGGAGATTTGACATTTCCTCACATAAAACTCGGGCCGTTTGCAAGTTATCACTGAAGTCCTGAAAACACTCAATAATTGCACAGAAGTCACCTTGCAACCAAGTTTCACACTGTCTAAGTAGCATCAATTACATTTCCAAACTATTATCCATTTTTTACTGCCTGCCAAATCATCAGGATTCTTAAGTGGAACGACAAAAGAACAACTACATATGTTTTGTAAGTTTAGTTGTTACAGTAAGTTGTTTAATATCTTTGTGCAGTTTTATTGTATATTGATTGGCTGCACACTGCAGAATTTTTCTTGCTCCACAGATTAGTAATCACTATTTCTCAATTAAGACCTCATATAGTTTTCCTAAGACTGTTAGCTCTACCAAAAAAAGTATACTTTTGAGATGGAAATGAAGTAATTACAATTACAGCAAATGTATTAGGGATACAGTGCACTTATTTTTGTTAATGGTTCTTTCAAGTTAGCAGGACAATATTTCAAACTTCTTGTTGATATCAGTGCCGCTCAGGATTTGAGCCAACAAAATTTATGCACTTCAAAGTTGTGCTATTATATTTTCTTACAGTATTTTGCAAAAATATATTTGATGACTACTAACTTAAGTGTTTCATGAGGTCAGTCAACTCAGTAACTGATTTTAATGCAGCTTTATGAACTTGTCTTGGATGCACCTAACACTTTAATATCAATAAACATGGAACACACTCTAAGAATTGGAGGCTTAATCTTTTCATACTAAATTTGATGAAGTCATGTGTCTGTCCCCCCAAGAATCTTCAAGGACACTCAGGATGACGCAGTTGTGATTCCTAAGGCACACACAAGTCTCAGGCTGCCTAAGCACAGCTTCCAAAGCATTAGACTAACAGCAGGGCCAGACTATACTAGTTAAAACCTCCGGGCATGGGAAAAAGTAAATGGAAGGAGCAGCTGAGCCAAACACAGCCATCCATGTTGGAAAAGGTAAGCACTAAGCACTAGGTATTTTTCAAGAATTCACTACTGTATTACTTAAAGGGTTTGGAGGTCTAGAGACATTTCGAAGTGTAAATATGTCACCTTTCAAGTGTTCACAAACTCCACGGTTGGTTTGTTTGTCTTACCATGAGGCTTTGAGAAAAGCAGCTCAGGCGCCAGGTAGTCTGGGGTTCCAAGGATGCGTTCACCTTCTGCTGGAGCAGCTCCTCTTCTTACACTCTTTGGAGTTCTGTACGGTGTGCCAGCATCTCCCTGATGAGGTGTCTTAAAAGATGCAACAAGGATTTCAGATGTCAGACAGAACCAGCAGAGAAACTCCCATCCCCAGGTTTGGTAATGGCTATAACAGGTGATATTTAAGTTCAACTCAGAACACGTCAAAATGCCCATTCCCTGAAGAAGTATGTGTGAAATGTGCTTTCATTTCTTTATCTTAACCATCTTAAAGCATAAAAAAGTTGATCTATGCCTACTCTTTAAGACACTTTACCCTAAGTTCTTCCTCCAGCATCAAATTCACAAGTAATGTCTCCCAAAAAACCAAACCAACCAATCTTAAAGTCCTCTTTCAAATTCAAATCTGAAGATAACCTACTAAACAGAATACCAAAATAGCCTTCAATTTCAGCACCGTGTTCTTAATATTAGCCAATGAAAAAGCAAGCATATTTCAAATACCTGTAAAATGAAAAGAATCCTGAATTTTTTCACATATTGCATACCAGATGTACTAAAAATATATTAAATGAGGCCTTCTTTGTCTAACCTGTACCCTATGCATTGCATAATGCCTGCAGATAAAGTTCTGCTCAAGTTAGACTTAGTGACTGTTTACAGCCACACAAACCTTCTGCAAGTAATTTGGGACATTATTTGGGGATACAATACGCAGGCTTGCACAAAGATCAATAAATTCTCATAGCCAACGTGCTGACTGCAATGACCTAGAGATGATACTACTACATTATCTTGCAGAGACTCTCATTATTTTTCAGTATACCCTTATTTCCCATATATTTGTTTCCATGTTCAGTGCAGCAGAGATCAATTCATTATCACTACGCCATAAAGACTATGGAATCCACTATTAAAATAGAAAACATGTAACCAGGTCACAATGGTGCGAGTTTAAAAAGAATCACAAGAGTATATGAAAAAGGAATCCTCCTATTCAAATCTAAGTGACAAAAACATGTAATGCCATCAGTCATTTATTTCTCAGGAGATGAAGTGCATACTAATCTGACTCCATTTCAGCTCCATACAAGCTAAATTTCATAGTCAATTAAAAGTTTATGGAGATGAAACAGAAGCTAGCAGTTCAGACAAAGACATCAGGAAAAAAAAAAGGCTTTCCCCAAAAATAACATCTTGAAATGTGCCTTTTTAGTACACCAAACCATTCACACTGCCAGTTCTGTTAAAAAGCTTCAAATCCTACAACTAGAACCAAAGTACCTGGATAAAGGACTTGTAAAGCTATGCCAAAACAAAACAGGAAGCACTGATAGAGAAGTGTACTTTTACTTTTCCCACACCAGGGCTCTAGTTTACTTTAGGACAATAAGATTTTCATTTACTATCAGAAAATTAAAAAGGTCAAAGCAAAAACTTCATAACGTGCAACAGCTACTACTGTTTACATCAGTCTTTGTAACAGGCTTGTAACTGGCACCTGACAGTACACATTACACCATCACTTTTACCAGGATAAAGAAAAAAGAAAGTGGCAGGCACAATAGCAGTGACTTGCAGCTGAACAGTAATTGCAGACTATCTTGGGAGGGATGCAGGATAAAAAAGTTTTTAAAAAATAATCAAAGACTTACCATTACATCAGAAAACCTACAATTACTCACAGGAAGTACCACATTGCACTAAAAGTAGGATGAGACAAAGTAGTACAGGTTTTCTTTACTGTAAGAGCAAAGGATTTCTCAGAGAGGTGGACAGACAATGCACTCTGAGCCAGAGGCAAACCGGTGGACATACAGTTATCGCTAAGCTCTTACAGAAATTATAATTTTGGCTACACAAGCACAATAAGTGAAAGCCTGTCAGCAAAGGTCACTCTGACTACCTCAAACTACCTCAATCTTCCATAAATCAACAATTTAAGTCATTTCAGATCACTAATGTCTCATGTTTCTAGATATCCCCTTACATACCTGATAGACCCTATAAGGTCTTCCTTTCTGTAATGGAGTAACAGCTGTTGGGTAAGAGCCACTACAAGCAGGTGAAAGATCCATTATATCTAAGGAAGCCATGCTACACGGCTCAGACACATTGGATATATTGATTGGACTGTTGTAACTTCGAAAAACAACAGCGTTTTTTTTGAAGAGATTCAGTGCTTCCATCATCTTTTCTGAAGGAGAAGATACTGTGTCAAGATAAGTTGCTTTCGTGTGTTTTTGGTCATTATCCTTCTCATGCTGTAATGGCTTACAGTCCTGGACAGTATGTGCTTCCCCTCCATTTTGTGAAGCATCTCGGGTTTCTGGTGATGTCATTAGTGTGCTTTCTGGTTTTGGCTCCTCAAAGGAGAGGTCTTTTACACTTTTGTCCAAATCTACAAGCTGCTTTTCGAAATGGCTTTCTGCAACAGACATTTCAGGAAATAAGTCAGAATCTGCACTGAAGATTCCTAAAGGTTTTTCATCATCAGTGACTAAAAAACTTGAGTTCATATACTCCTTTTTATCACCCTTTTCATAGTCTGCATCCAGATCACACAAAAGGTTTTTGGCTGCGATTGGAGTAAGAGATTTTTCTACTGTTTGCTGGTTACCAGTAAAACCCCTAACTTCTTCCTTGCTTTTGCAGGTGTCACGTAAGCATCCATCATCACAAAGCATTAAGGATTGAATTTCTGTCGTCAAACCTGTCCTTTTGTTTGCTGGGAATTCTGAAATCTGACAGCCACGTTTATATTCCGCGTTGCTTTTTTTAACATAGTTAAGTTCCTGACAAGGACTAGTGTCAACTAATTCAAAGCTTCTTTTTACGCCCGGCTTTTCAAAAATTTCCTCTTCTTCGATAAGCTTGACAGGCTCATTCTGCCTTGAAGGTGATTGTTGTTGATTGGAAGTTTCTGCTGTTTCATTAATCATCTCTCTTTTATTTATGAGGTCTTTTTCTTCCCAAATCTTATTTTCAGAAAGACATTTTCTCACTAAGCCTTTCACATCCGCTGTGGTCACAGGAGTATCTGCTATATCAGGATGTTCACTTCCCAGCTTCTGCCTGCTGACAGAATCATTGCTGCTGATGGGAGAAACGACAGACTCCAGTTCTTTTTTCTTTAAATCTTCAATACCTTTGCTATTCAGCAATTCTACATTTGAAGCAAGAGCTGGCCTGCTGTTACTTGTTTTGCCTGTTGTAGAACATAGTGCATCTTCACTTTGCTGCAAATAAGCACATTGAAGTTTTCAGTATCAAGAAAAATAGGATTACAGTATTATAGAAATGTGTCCTCTAAAATACCTTATTTCCACTTGCATAAAAAAATGCAAATTGGCAAACCTGACATAATACATTAAAAAATCAAAACTAAATTAGGGATAATTTGATAACTTGACTTTAAGAACATAAAATAAGCTTGCTAGAATACAACAGAAAACACAATATTTTAAAATGCTTAAGGATGAAGAAGTATAGCAATTAAAGTTGTATTTGTGATTTTATGTTAAAAAGTTAACTTACAGAAGTTCTCAGTTTCCAAGAAACCCCAAACCAAAGAACCCCATCATACTACCCTGTGGCATATTATACTTCAGAGATGCCAAAAGAAAAATCTGATATTACTACTATTTTGGTAACACAATACTAAAAACAAAACCTTGGGAAATGGGCAGATTAAAACAAAGAATTATAATTTATTTAAACATAAATTTTTATGTGAGATCTAAATAGGAAGGTTTCCTAAATAGAAAAAAGGATTCCTAAATAGGAATCATGGCAACGGACTAAATAACATAGCAGCATTTTCTTTTTGGTCTGTATTTGTACAGAATTTCATTAACCATTCAAAAAAGGTGAAAGTATTTTGTATCAGCTATAATTACTGGTGTAAGGCTAGTTGATACAAAACCTGCAGTAATAAAAACATTAAACATTTGCAGATTTTAATAGCTAGTAAAAGTCTGAAGTGCGTTTATTATTTTCCCCTGAAGTTTTGCCTTTTAAAGAAATTGTTTTGTCCACATGCTGAGCTAATGAAACTAGAGACAAGGTCAGCTTGCAAGGACCCAGTGCTCCCAGTATTGCCCACCTTAGGAAGAATAGGGCTAAACCAGTGCCATGCACTACAGGCCTTCTCTTACTCCTTTGCTGCAGACTAAATAGCATTTAACTTTCCTGTTATGTTGCACCAGACTACTATGTTTGAATAATAATAAAAAAATACTAGTTTGATCCAAAACTAGTCAGCAAGGATTACAACCCTGGCTGCTTCTCCTGTAGGAAGGCTTCTCTACACTTGAAATAGCTGGAGGAAGTAAGTAGAGGAGAGCTGTAACAGTGCATATACAAGTACAAACCAATTTTAATGTACAGTGGGAAGATGAAACAGTCCTGACCTCTACATCTTTCTCCCACCTGGGGCTGCTGCAGCATTCTGATTCCATACTGGACAAGTATGTGTGTGACTGACCACTGGCACTGGAGGTACCAAACCTTTTTCTTGACTGAAGCAGAGTAGGAGTTAAACTTCTCACTGGCATCACAGGAGTTAACGGAGAAGTATCAAGATCTTGAAAGGGAAAAAAAAATAAATCAAATGTTGATGCAAATACGCAACATATATTAACCAGCTTCATGCTATGTCAGGCTTTCACATCAGAGGAAGTTATGGAAAGCTATGCATTACATCATAATTTCTCTCATCTTTCCTGCATGGTCAATTGACTCTTTTTGAAGCAGGGACTTGCCAAGAATTTAAAAGCAACATGAACATTAGCACCATAATAACCTTCTTTCCCATTTCAGGTTAGAAGTGAGAAAGCAGCAAGATAAGACAATTTAAATGAAAGCCAACATTGCTATGTTAAATCATTTCCAATCAAAGTATGCCAAGAACTGACAGTATTTCTGTAAAAACTTAAAGGGTCATCTTGAATTCAGTGGTTATGCCTTTGGAAAAAAATAAACTAAAGTTAACACAAGTATCGTAGCTTAAAAACATGTCAGACCCTAAGTACTGGAGGAATGGTAGAGAGCAAGACAGCGGTGGAAGCACACCTTTTACCAAGTGGGTCCAAGCTACTCACAAAATTAAAAGACCACAACCTTACAGAGTACTACTCTGTACAAGGCTTGGTATACTCACATGTTTTGAATAACTTAGTTGACAGAGGGGTATTTTCCTTTGGGATCATAGGTAAGGGAGACCCCACTCCATGAAGACTGTCAGATGATTGACTTGAATTATGCTCTGGCATTTTCATTCCAACAGGAGTATACTATCAAGCAGGGAGAAGCGTAGTTAAAAGTTAATAGAACCTGAACAAAGCATCCAGGATTGAGTGTGTAAATTCACAATTTTTTATTACATTTACATTGGAGCTTAGCCATGCCCATTTACCAAATTTTTTGGAGCACAACTGATAGTCATTTGAAATATAGTCCAAGGTTATCACTTCAAAACTTCAAGGTACTGAAAACATATAATAAGTCATTCTATCAGGTGGAAGAAGAGGTGCAAGAATAGCCTTATAACTCCCATTATTACATTTAAGATAGTCAGTAAACTAAAAGAATGAAGTACTTCAAAGAAGTGAAAATTACTTACAAAACCCAGAGAACTGATGAGGGACAACAGTTGTCCTGGAGTACGCGAGTAGTCTTGTTTTGGCTTTGCCATTGATGGTGTAGTAAGGATATCTATCATATTTATCTCTACAAACAGGCAAAAAAAAGGCAAATCAGGCTTTCTTTTTGATATTAAATAAGCGGTATTACAGGCTTTTACTTAAGTTTTATGAAGAGGGAAAAAATTTAGTCACATGCTAAACAAATATACAAAAGAACCCACTGAACCCAAGTGAAGACGTACCCATACATTCTTATTCAATGCAAGCTGTTTCTTCCTGTACATACATCAAAATTACAGTTTATAAATACAGGAACTGTAGAAGTCCAATTTCTTTTCCAGCATACTATTTTGTAAGTCTTACATTTTCTAACTTGATACCAGCTTTGGTTTTTAGGCAGCAGTTTCAGACTATGGCCTATGGGCTAAGATGGTAAATTTGATTCAAAGCCTTCCTTCTCTCCCAAAGACATCTCAAAAAAAAAAGCTACAGACGAATTTTGCACAGCTGAAAATTTAACCATTTTTGGCTCGCTAGAGGTAAGTAGGCTTATAACTTACATATAATGTTCAACTAGACACAATAATCTGTCCCACCAGAACCTCTCAGTTAAAGCTCTATGTTATAGAAAATACAGTATACTTAGGATTTTCCTCTATACTCTTAAAACCATGAATATGAAATTCCATGGGCAGCTCTAAATTTCTACATTCCTTTAACTATATAAAAAGGAAGTACCCACCAGCAGCTGTCTCAAAAAACTAAACTGATGCTGTGCAGCATTAGTTTGGCTGATACAGCTAAGGTAGGTGTATCAACCACCTTTGGAGGTGCAAACCAGTTCAGGAACTGGCTATTCATCTTAAGACCTGCAGCCATTGCCAGTCATTTGACTATTCAGCTATATTTTCTGCTACTTGAAAACAGTATGTTCATATGCTAAAGAAATGATCTATAGCCTTCTATTAGGGACTTGCCACCTCCCCGTCCCCCACATTAATGTCTGGGGAGCCGCAGTTCAGTTTGGAAATTCATGTCTACAAGGACAGAGAAACATGAACCGAAGGACAGAAATAGCGAGAATTATACCAAGAAAGAGACAGAATTGTTCATTCACCCTTTGAATTCTCTTAGTGGACTTCATAGAAAAACCTTGAAACCCATACCCCTCAAGAGAAATAGCTCTAGATTGTATTTCATACAACTTTGTCCCAAAGAATAAATATTTTAGCTTCTGAAGTGCAATACATAGAGCAGACCCCTTACTAGCATGTACCTTATCAGTACTTACCTATTAGAAATCAGATATTAGTGCAATATTTAGGCTTATTTGCTTGAAAGCTGCCCTCTACGGGCATGTAAAGCATTCCAGAATATGGGAATGTGATACAAAAAATACATTCCAAAAGGATACAGACAACTCTTACCTCTGTTCAGAGTAACTCTGGAAAGCCCAAAGTCTGTCAACTTTATATGGCCCTGATTAGAAATAAGCATGTTGTCTGGCTTCAGATCCCTGAAAACATTAATGTATTTGAAGTCAGCAAGAAGACAACTGGGCAATATTAAGAAAGTCACCTGACCAAAAACATTCAATGCTAAACATTGATTATAGCTGTTTCTCAGTAACATCTCTTAGCCAGCAGAAGATTCCAACTGGAGAAATATGCCAAAACAAATAAACAAATCTAGCACTAAATATTGTACGAACATCTCAGGCCTTGTAAAACCACCATGCATGTCACAAGAGGTGCACATTTTGTATTTCAGCAGGTTTAACAAGTGTTCTTGATGAACACTACCATCACATTTACTAATGCATACTGTCATGTGTAGGAGCTGCACATGACAAGCAACCCTCTAGTCTAAGTTTTCTCGTTTTTTCTCTGTAGCGCTACTGAATGCAGCAAAGAACTCTCACTCCAGGGGCAGCATTAGCGTTATCAATGTCCCTTTGTCCTATAGTTACATGCTTGCAGCATCCAGAGGGTTCCTGAACTAACAGTCATTATTTAAAAGGCATAGAGAGAGGATGCCTAGAAGGCAGCATAGCTGCTAATACACCACTGTACTGGGTGGGAGCACACAGGCAGGGGAAAGCAGTGTCTCTGTCTGCTTAACATATATGGACAGATTTTATTTTGGTGTTGTTTCATGACATTGCTGCAGTGTACACGTGCAAAAAGAGATTCCAGAAGCTCTAGCAAATGAGGTAGCTGTTACTGTGAAATGGTGACTGGTTATGCATTTGAATGAAAAATTAAAAAACCCAAACTACCATATACTTATTTGTAAGGGGGAAAAATAAAAAGTAGGTTTTACCTGTGGATTATCCCATGCCTGTGAAGATAGTCAAGAGCCAATGCTGCTTCAGAAATGTATTTAACAGCCATTTCTTCATCAAAATATCCGTAAATATGGAGAAGAGATTTGACATCTCCACCAATAAGGTACTCCATCACCTGTCATTCAAGTGTTTTAAATTTAACATTTTAAAAATACATTTCAAGTTTGCAAGTTAAATATAAAATAGCTTTCAGCCGTAGGAAAGCATCATTTCAAACAACAGAAGCTGACAGAGGCTTCCTTGTGCAAACTTCATTTCCCATACAATACTTTTCACCTGCATAAAATAACTGAAGCTTCAGATGACAGAAGACATGCAACATTTTCTCTTAATAGACTATTTACTTATTTTATATTATTTGCCTAACCTACTGTCTGTAGTCAGCTCTCAAGTAACTGCTGCAGTCAGCTTTTTAACTAGCTTCTGAAAGATTTCTATATTATAGAAAATAAATTGCAAAGCATCTCTGTGAAACTCAAGGCCTGAAGCCAAAGACACTGATATTTTGGTTAGTATAGAACAGGTATCTCAGTGATTTTATTTTGCAAGTGTTTATATACTTTATTAAAGTCACATCTGAGCCGTGTGAAATGAGTGCAGATTTCCAGAAAGGTATACAGAGAGAGCTGCTATGCATTTAAGACATGAAAAAGTGTTTTTAAACATACACACATCAAAAAAATTATGCAAACCCACACATTATCATGGCCCATGTCATATTCAAGAAAAAACCAAAAAGTTGGCAGGGCTTCAGAAACTCACTCTTCAGTGACAGAAATGAATTTATGGGGTTTTGGTCAAGAAATCTCACCAGTACTTCAGATCCCAATAAACAATACTATTCTATATATATGACTAGCATCTCCTTTACAAATCCTTCACCCTGAACTCCTCTACTTCACACAGCAGTTAACAGAGATTCCAGGAAAAGAAGCCTTCGTTTACACTCAAAATGCATTGTAGGACTGCATAGCAATCTCACCTCAGAATTTCATCAAGCTTACAGCAAACCAGACAAATCACACTAGACCCTTTGTAGACAGTCAGAATCCACACCACTTTTATGAGGAGGCAGTATATAAAACCATATTGAAGTCCTGCTGTACTCCACATGGACTAGCACTTAGTTTTGCCATACAGGTATCCTCTGGTCATCTAGGTGAAGTACCATCATGAATTTTGAGCACACATAACAAGTAAAACACTCCCTTTTAGCCACAGGGTATCTTTTAGTCACTTGGATTCTGCTTGAATAGAATGGTTTCTTGTTTTGTTTTCCCTAGCATTTCTACATATTCCTAAAATAGTTTAGCTGTTAGAAAAGACTGCCCTGTAATAAAAGGGAATACAGGTCGAAAGATCTCAAAGGTACCAGGGAAGAGTTCGACCATTTCACTTGTTCAACCATTCTGAGAAAGAAGAAAGTAAGAGTGACTAAGAAATACCCACTTACTACCATAAAAACATATTTTCAGGCATAAATACAGTTCTGCATTCCATTTTCAACACCATCATAAAACACCAAAGCCATTTATTTACTCACTAGATAGACGTTATTAGCTGACTGAAGTGAGTAGTATAAGTGCACAATGAAAGGACTTTTACTGAGAGCCAATGCGTCCCTCTCTGCCTGGACCTGGTGAACCATGTTTTTGTTGATCATGTCTGCTTTTTTCATCACCTGAAAAAAAACCAAAATCAAGTAGATAACCATTTTTTTCTTTGCTCAACCTGCAGTTCTTTAATCAATTTCTTTATACTTCAAACTTGCATACATACATATAAAACAAAGTGGTAACTTCATATACCTAGAGAATTTTAAAGCACAGGTTATTAGAGAAACTTTTTCATCTCTCTCCTCCTAATTCAGTCTTGAATTGAAATGACACTACCAATATTGCTGCAACTGCACACACTGGAGAACGAGCGTTTAGGCTGTATCTGAAATTAACCTGGCTCAAGTCAACCCCGTTATCCACAGTACACAACTCAGAACCTGGAAAATGTGTTCAATGCTTGGACAGACACTTGCTGACCAGGTCTTTCCAATTCTTCAGAGGCTGAGATATATGGCCTGAGGATTGAAAATAGAGGGCAGCAGCAAGCTATCCCATCTTGGTGTCCTCAAGTGCAAGATTGCAACTACTCCAGCCTCTGTCGGAGAGGCTTGGAGAGAAAGAAAGTGAATTTTTGCTTAACTTAAAGTTTACAATCACATCACCCAACAAATAATGGTTTCCTTGGGAAGAAGCCTCAAAGGCATGCAACTCACAATGAAGAAATAACAAGCTTGACTGTGAATGATGCCCTAATTCCTGTATTTAATTACTCCATTATATGTTGGTGGCCACTCAATATTAATCTTGAGCAGAAGATGCATAGTATCACAGCTGATAGGTTTTTAGGCAATACACATTCACCTTCAACACCTTTGCTCCAGATACGTATGGTGATATTAAAGCAAGTTTAATTTATCCATTCTTTATGGAACACAATTGTAAATACTTGAGTCTACAGCTACCACCACCACTCAAAACCAGAATTTGATAACATATAAAAAAAGCAAGACAGAAGTGTAATTTGATACCTTCTATGTAAGTGTCAATCTTAACTGTAAAAACATTTAGCATATCTTAAATTCAGTAGCTTGAATAATCCATAAGTGCCACTGCAATTGAGGTAAAGGATTGACACAGAAGCTTTTAAGTCACAATACTTTCAATAAACACTTGTGTAAGACACTAAAGTAATGCTATTGAACCACGCTATATGCAGCATCTAAACTGTAGAAAAATAGTCTCCACAGCTAACATTACTATTATCCAAGTTGATACAAAAAAAACCTTCCAAGACATGCACAGAATGCATAGAACACTTTTAATAAGTGTTGACCTTAACTGTACAAATATTTAGCACACTTTAAGTGTGCTGTGAACAATCCATGAAGTTCACTGCAAGACAGATAAAGGATTTACACAAAAGCTTTCACCTCAAAATGCTTATAACAAAATTGCATAAGTAGGTGCATATAGCTCTGAACAGCAATGTGTATTTTGCATGACTATTTTTACATTTTACATTTTTTTGGCATACTCAGTAAAAATCCTTTTTATACTTTGCTCTCTTTATGCATCTTGGAGGCAGACTTTTCATTCACAAGCAAATGTGAGAACGCCCTCCCCAGGGCATGACAGCTAAATGTATTCAGCTATAACAAATATTTACAGGTGTGCAGTGAATAGCGCGCTGACACTGTGGAAGGCTTTTGGCATTGGTTCCTCAACCTGTCGGGCACTTGTGAGAGCAGCTGTGGCCACGGGACACCTCCCGCCCACAGCCTCCGGGTGAAGAGGAACGCGAGGAGACAGCTGAACAGGCACAGCCATGCAGGCAGCATATCCCCCAGGTTTTCCACCTCAAAAATGAAGTGGAAAGGCTTTCTGTGTTTCTCAGATTGCTGTGTGCGATTAAGACACCTTCAGGCACACCTCCCTGTTTTCTTCTTGACTTCATTGGTCTACCACGAGTGATAGTTGACACCACTTGAGTCTATCAGGATGCTGACACCAAAAAATCTGCCCGGATACCTCTGGCATCTTTTGGAAGAAAAGTCAGCAGTGATGGAGGGGAGGGAGAAAATGAGCAAGAATATCTCTCGTTCATTCACCCCTCAGCCAGCCTGATCTCACTGCCAGCATTCAGTTGTCCCCAGCAGAATTCACCCTCAGTGGAAACAGCGTCTCATTGCACCCTGGGCACCTCCCTACCAGCCTCAAGGCTCTTGACTCCAGAAAAAACTCCCCCCCCTTCCAGAGACCCCTAGGACCCACTGAGCATGGAGGAAAACACCTCTGGCCGCAGGAGAAGAGGAGGAGCGTGGCCCACCTCACATCTCACTGCCCCCAGCTTGGCCCCCCCGCTGTTACAGTAGGGATGCCGTAAGGGTAGCAGTGGGGCAGGCAGCAGCAGGGTGGGGAGGGTGGACGGGCCCGCCGGGACAGGCCTCCCTTTCCCCGCGGGACGCCCCCTTCCCACAGGCCGTTAAGGGAAAGCGGAGGGCGGCAGCGAGGGGGCCCGAGGAGGGGGCGGCCCCGCGCGGCCCCTCACCTTCACGGCGTAGAGCCTGCCCGCCTTGCGGCCCAGGTACACCTTCCCGAAGGCGCCGCGGCTGATGGGCTTCACGATGGTGAACTCCTCGATGGAGGGGGGCCGGGGAACCTCGATGCGTCTCGGCCCGGCGGCGACAGCAGCGGCGCCCCCCTCCTCCGGCCTCGCCTCGGCCGCCAGCTCCACCGTCCCCATGTTGCGCCTCAGCCCGGGCGCCGCGCGCGCCCCGCGCCCGATTCAAAGCGGCGCCTGCCCCGCCCCGCCGCGTCACCGGCCAACGGGCGGGCGCGGGGCGGAACTCTCGCGAGACCCCTCGCGCCGCGGCCGTTGGGGCGGTGTGCAGGGGCCTGTCATGGCGGTGGGAGCGGTGCAGCTTCTCGGAGCCCCGCCTTGCTGGGCGGCAGGGCCTCATCCCTCCCGTCCTTCCCGCTCTCCCTCCCGCTGCCGGGAGACGCTGCGGCGCTTCGAGTACCCGCCGCCGCCAGGCGACGCCATCGCTGCCGTGCACGCAGGCCTCTGGGTGGTGGCGGCTGCCGCGGCCGCCGCCCGGCGGGCTCACCCCGGTGCTGTCTGGCGAGGAGTGTGCTCAGTTTCGCGCACGACCCGAAGGAGTTAGATGGGTATTACCGGCACAGACAAGCTGAATAAAGTTGGTTGCGGTGTTACCTTGGAGGTTTGTGAGTGTTGCTTTAAGTGCAAGTATTTCCGGTGGGCTCTGGTCGCTGGCTCTGGCTACATCACATTACCTCATTACAGCCTTCCTAGCTTCATTGGAAGGAATCCTTAAAATTTTCCTCATTCTATTGTATATAGCAACTAAAAAAGAAAACCCACAGTATTCATTCTGTCATGCTGTGGTGTGGGGTTGGGTTTTTTTTTTAGAACGTTCATTATGACATGCTCAAACCTTTGATCTAACAACTACGCAGACTGTCATCTGGGTTTCTAATTGGGCAGTAAAAGTTGTTAGTTGCCATGAGCAGGTGGACTGCCCTCTCCGTGGGATGCTTAAAGGTATAGGAATTCAATGGAACTCAGTGTGAGACATTAAGGAACTAGAAAGTAGTATTTATTTAGGGAAAAAAAAAAAAAACCCAACCAAAAAACCCAAACTGATTTTGGTCGCACACACTCATTTTCTTCTCTGCTTCACTGACATTTTCTCACACTTGGCACACTCGCAAGCTCGAAGAGTTGGCATCCACATGGCATAGCCAGGATGGCTTGTGTGCAAGAGCACGCTACGAGTGCAGTCCTCACTGTTGTGGCCCTGCTGTCTGTTGGTGGCCTCAGGGTTGGTGATGACAAACTGCTTTCTGCGCAGGTCTTATGATCAGGAATTAGAAGAATGTGATCTGTTGCTTCCCTCCAATTCTTGATTACTTCAGCCTCCGTTAATCCTAGGCAGGGTTGTTCCGTGTTTTCTTTGTTTCCTTATTTTGGATGTCTCCATGGCTACATTCTGCCTTCCTGTTGTGACAGCAGGGAGAGGGATGGCATTTACAGCGTGCTATGACCTTGTTGCCATCCTTCTGTTCCCAGAGTGCAGACCTTCTGATAAAGCACCTGTGACAGCACCTTACCGGATTGCAGGCCTTCTGCTCTCAGTTTACACCGCACGGTCCTCTGTGTTTACCAGTTTTACTGCTCCCTGTTCTGCTCTTGGTCATTCTTCTAACCCTTGCCTTACTGCTTTTATGTTGGTTTCACATACGCCTTGCCATTCATAGTTCATTCATACCAATATTAATTGTTCTGTTGCAGTCCCTTCATCAGCAAAGAGGTTTGGCTCTGTAGAGGTCAGTGCAGAGCTGTGGGTCTCAACACAGCAGATTAGTCTCGTCAGGCTCTTGTTTTGATTTAAGACACATTTCTTATTATCTGATACTGCACAGGGAGGCCTTGCTTGTACATGGGAAGGAGCGCTGCTATCCCACAGATCCGAGCAACAGATGCGTTTTAATGAGCAAATGTAGAAAACGTTTTAAATTAGCTTTCTATGATGGTATTGAGTACATTTTATCATTGGCTGTATTTGTGATTTAACTCTGTAGCATTAGTTTAGCTGTGTCTCGGCAGCAGTGATTTCAGCAGAGAAGCCCAGCTGAGAGCAGGAGGGGTTGCAGGAGGGGTTGCTCCTTTTGGAGGCCTCACACGCCAACATCAGGTTATGCCAGTCGTGGAACTCCACCGTCAGGCAGCGTGTATTCCACTGCAGCCTGGGCCCATCCAGGAGAGGACCTCTGTGTTCCCTCCCTTCCCTCCAGGCAGCACGAGCCATCGTACAGCTGCGTGGAAAACTACTTCATGGGGTGGATCCAAGTAAATGTTCATTACCTTTTAGGGTTTGGTTTTTGGGTGAGTTCTCTGCCGAAATCAGCTGCCTGAGCCACATGACTCTGATCATGACAGCACTAGTGGAATGAGCATGAAGGTGGAGGGAGGCAGCACTGTGGCTGCGCTGACCCAAATCCCTGCAAGTTGGTGTGGGGTGGCACTTCCAGGGAGGAAAGGAAGAACAGTGGTCAGGTGAAAGAAAGAAAATGATGACAAAACCCCAAAATAATTGGAGAGCAGCTGGAAAAACAGCACGAGGGATGAATGAAAAGGGATGACTATCAAAGATGAAATTCTGCTGTATGTAGATCCATGTGCCCCTAATGTTTTCATTGAGATTGCATTTTAACTGAATGTGAATAACAGCGTTTAGGTTATTGACACGTAGTTTAATTTGTAAAAGTTTCTTTCTCCAGGGGGGTATACTCTTAACTCCCTGCAAAATAGTTTCAGTGCTTCAGGAAGGCATCCTGAGTAGTGATTGTAAGGGATGTGACCTAAATGACATGTTCATAGAATCAGAGAATCACACAATGTTGTAGGTTGGAAAGGACCTTAAAGACCATCTAGTTCCAACCTCCCACTAGACCAGGTCACTTAAAGCCCCATCCAGCCTTGGCCTGGAACACTTCCAGGGATGGGGCCTCCACAACTTCCCTGGGCAACCTGTGCCAGTGCCTCACCACCGGTGGAGTCAAAATTTGTTCATAGTATCTAATCTAAATCTACCCTCTTCCAGTTTGAAGCCATCACCCCTCGTCCTATCACTACATGCCCTTGTAAAAAGTCCCTCTCCAGCTTTCCTGTAGGCCCCCTTCAGATACTGGAAGGCTGCTACAAGGTCTCCCTGGAGTCTTCTCTTCTCCAGGCTGAACAACCCCAACACTCTCAGCTTGTCCTTCCAGCAGAGGTGCCCCTGCTCTGGACGCGCTCCAACAGGTCCATGTCCTCCCTAGGCTGTTATTCCCGCAGTTTGTTTCCCGCGCGGCGGCTGCGCTGAGCTGACCCTCCCGCTGACAGACACTTCTCGCCCAGCTGCGCTGCGCCGCGCTGGCGGGTCTTGCCCTGGGGACAACGTGACCGCCCCGTTTCCAACCCCTCCCCGGGGATTCCTGGCCGGAGCGGCGCCCCGGGGCCGGGCTGTCGGCTTCCAGGAAGCCCTGGGGCTCCCCGCCCGGCCCGGGGGATGGTTTGCCCCTCGGCCCCCTCCTCCCACGGTTTGATGCTGCGGGCGGCGTGCCCGGGAAAGGCGGGAAGACAAATGTTGCTAAGCGACCTGGCTGCGAGGCGGCGGCTGCGCGCGGGGCGCGGGGGGGAGCCGGGGCGGAGAAGGGAGAGGCGACCCGGAAGCTCTACCATCTCCAGCCGCTTCCGGGACAGCTTCGGGCCCGGTCACTGCCGGCCGTCGGGCGCGGCCATTTTCCCGAAGAGCGGAGCCGTGGGGTCCTCCCGCTGGCGGTGGCGGCGGCTGCCACAGTGACTGCGCGGCGGAGGCTGACAGGCGGGCACGGCTTCTGCGTCCGGGCTGGCAAGCGGAAGAGGCGCCTGTGGTCGCCGCCGCCGGCCCCGCCGGGAGGATGTTTTCCTTCTCCACCGTGCAGCCTCAGGTGCGGGGGGGCGGGTCGCGGAGCGCAGCGGCCCTGGCCCGTTGCGGTGGGCAGTGCGCGGGGCCCCCTCTCCAGAGGGCTGAGGGGCGGCGGCTCGTTCCGTGTCCGGGTAGAGGCAGCGGGGCCGGGCGGAGGCACTGGGGAGGCCCCGGGGGTTGCGGGCCTCGGCGGGTGGAGCCGAGATCCCGGCTGCCACGTTTCTGGGGTTTTGGAGTGCGTCGAGCGGGCGTGAGCGATCGAGGAGTGGGGGACGCACGGTAGGGGCGGCACCGGGGGCCGCCGGGGAGGGGGGTGGGGGGGG
>VZSF01010829.1:0-27766 GCA_013398295.1 Chionis minor | reverse complement strand
ATCCCCTCTGGGGAAAAAGTACGTAGATGGAGGGGAAGGTGCGGTGAAAGCCAGTGAAATCTGAAACGAAGAAGCAACCTGGAGATGGCGCCTTCTAGTATCTGTTTTGTAAAGTAGGAGCAAGGAAGGGGGAGGTGGAGTTGTTGTTGAAGCTAAACTGCTCTGTTAGTTGTCACGGGTTGTGAAAACTAAAAAGAAACGACTTACAATTTCTAAGAGTTAGTGGGGGAAAAGTTCCTCTTTTATTATATAGAACAGTCTGGATGCAATTAGGAAGACATCTTTTATTAGCAAGTGGTGGGTTTTACGGGCTTTGGTGTGAAGTAGTGGTTTTATTTTTATGTTTTGTGTTAGGGGGATGAGTATGTGATAGTCTTATTCCACGGTGGAATTTGATTGTTCTTCCCAGATGTGGAGAATGTGTTAATTGCTTTTGTTAGTGTCATGAAACGACAGCACTTGTGATTTCATAGTGGGAAATGCAGGAGGAAGGCTTGGTTAGTGGTTGGGATGCTGGCTTTGACCTCAGGAGGCTTTATGGTTTTACCACAAGCTCCTAGGGTTTAATTATAACTTTGGGCAATTAACTCTAAGGCAGTTTTCATGTCTCACAGCATTATCTCTCTTGATCTTCTGTCTAGTCAACACAGAGATGGAAGTTCTTGTGGAAAGACATTCATAGGTAGAGGCTTAATCAGAAATTGCAAACAGGTGTTGTTTCAGCAGCAAGAGTTCACCCCAGCTCTCTTCCCTAGTGGTATGTAATGAGACTGGGGCGTTTTGGAAGTGTTGGAATTGTTTGTACCATCTATTCATAATACACATAGTTACGCGCTAGAGGAGGAGCCCTGATACGTGGTGGTGTGCCTGGGCTTCTGTACTGATTCATGAGCTGGTGTAACTGAGCTGACGTGAGTGCTGCTGAACTGCCGAGTTGACTGTGATCTGCATATATGCTTTGTTTAGGTTAGTTTGATACTTGGGTATGTTGTTAAAGTATGTTGTTAAAGTGGGATCCAAACAGCAGATCTCATCAAGCTGGTTCCCCTTGAACCAACTTGAACAGAAAGCTCAGTGGCTACTTTTGAATGGCACTGAATCACGAGGGTTTATCAGCATTTTACTAATTCAGAGATCATCGTTCTTATGTCCTACCAACTCCTGTATTATTTTCCAAACAACACTTATTTTCATCTATAACGTAACGCTTTTATAACTTGTATAATGCAGGGGGAAAAGACAGATATTTCAAGTTACTCCCAAAGGTTTCCTTTATGTTTTCTTCCTTGGGATCCCACTTGTCAAGGATAATCTAGAATTCACTGTGTATTTCATATTAAAGTCTGAAATTAAGGCCTACCACTAAATAGATGGAGTACCTAATTTACCATTCTTTTTCTGCTTATGTTGTTCAAAGAACATTACGTCTCTTCTGTGTCTGTGTTGCAAAGTCTTACCAGAATGGTGAGCTTAGTTTTGCCTTGGTGAACACCAAGACAGCCTCAGGATTATTTGAAGTGAACGCTTCTTCCAAAGAAGAGAAAGTTCCTGAATGACAGTAACTATAAACAGGTTTTAAACATTTCAAGAGATGGTGTCAAAGATTGTGGACTTTTCAGTGTAGAAGTTGTTAGTGAATGTTTTTCCTTTCTCTTTCTCTCTCCCCATGTTGATTGTGTTTCCTTTCTTCTTCCTTCTTCTTCCTTTCTCATATTGCTATGTGAGGGAAAAACACCTATTTGGGATTTAAATTAATTGACTGTGATGGGGGCTTGTGACTACACAGAAAAAACACTTAGTTTCACAAAGTTTTGTATTTTATTTGCATGAAGCGATTAAGTTTGTAATATTTGTCAGAAGACAGCAACAATCCTTATTGTTGTCATCTGGGTGAAACAGCATACATCTAACAGCAAACAAGTGATACTTAAGAAAAAAAAGAAAAAACATTCTGAAGGAATTAAGTGTAGTAGCAATTTTGTTTCCCTGTTGTTTCAACTGAGGACAATCTATAATAAATTGTTTCTTATTTTTTTGTAATTAAACATTACCTTAAGTGCAAATTAAGGGCAGCCTTTGCATCTCATAAGTGTTGATGATCTGCACGTACTTCTGTATTTGCAAATCTGGTGATTATTTTCTTCAAACCATGCTTATGTTTGAAAAGCAGGAAATGTAGCCTTTCCCCCCCACTAGGCTTTGTTAGCTTTTGATCTGTCGTGCATACTTAAACTTTCTTTTTTCTTTAAATAGATAGCAGCTAACACTGTGGTGTGTTGAAATTTGTGTGGCTTATTATGAAGTCCTCAGTTATAAGGCAGCGTACAAGATATGCAATTATAAGTCAGGGTTTGGAATGGAGATATGTTTAAATAGTTTAAACAAGCTTAAATAGTTACCTAATTTTTTTTTTTCCAGGCTACTGTTCCTCTGAGTCACCTTATCAATGCCTTTCATTCACCAAAAAGCTCCACTACTACTGCCAGCACAGCATCTGTACAGCCTGTCCAGAGGGACGCCTCCCCAGAGTATGATTCTCAGAAGAGTGAGGTACTAAAAGCCTTTTGAAAAAGTGGTAGTTTGCTTTTAACTGAAATAAATCTGAACAGTATCAGTTTAAGTGAATTTAGTATTTGACTTGGTTCATAAAATAATGTAATGTGACTAAAGGAAACAGAACGTTAACACATAGAATGTAACTTTTTGACAGAACTTCAGTCAGCTGGTGCTTTGGCAGTAAGGATTCTACGAAAATACGGTATTTAATTAATAAGAAAAAAGTTAGTACCTGTGTCAGTAGTAATTTGCAAATGAGGAGAGGATTTCTTTTTACTTTCAACTTAATGTTTCTTGCTCCAAAGTCACGAGAACTTTTCTGTTAATAAACCCCTTATTGTCTTTTCACTTTCTGAGTTCTAGCAAAGTTTGTTTTGTTATAGCTTGTGAGAAAACAGACTGTAACTTAAAATATGCTGGAGGGTTTTGAGAGATTAAATAGTATAGTTGCGTGTTTTCTTATATTTCTGTCTAAATATCTTTTGTTATCATTAGGTATTTTTTGTTCTTCACATTGAAAATCAAAATACAGATAGCGTAAAGTAGTATCGGATCTTGCCACTTCTCTTTCAACTCATTTCGTACAAGTTTTATAACTAAGAAAATGTTTAGGAAGAAAAACAGGGAGTGTCTCACTAACTGCAGAACTTTGGAAATCAGTATGGATTATACTAATCAATCCTGTGTTGTGATTCCATTGTTGGGTGGGGTTTTTTTTCGTGATTCTGTCCTTGCTTCTGGTGATAAAAAATGATTTCAGCAAGAGACTGGGATTATTGAATGAAACTAAATTTACTCAGTTCTGTATTTGTCTTTCCACTCAGCAAGAGAATCCTCTAAATACAGAGGGTATTTCACATTAATCTTTCTCTCTAATTCACCATACACCTGTTTGTTTCCTCCTAGCATGATAAAATTATAAAAATAATTTAAAAAGTCTTCTTAATTAAGTATTTTTAAATAAAGTTCTTAAAACAAGTTGATTTGACTACAATAAACCTAAATAAAGGTTAAGCTTAAATTTAAAATCAGCAAATACTGACACAGTACATATAGCTCTAATATTGAATAAAGTAGAACTATTAGAATGGCAAAAATCATTATTTTAGAATGTGAAGCCTCTCTGCTGTGAAGTTAAAACTGTAGTCGGAAGTAGTAACATCTTCTGAAAAATCACAAAAAAATGTTATTTAACTTTTTTTTAATATTCCCTCACCCTGCTTAACATTTCAGTAATTTTCCAAGCAATTATTAAGCTGAAGTAGGAAGGCTTGATCTACTCCTTTAAACCATGTGTAAAAGTCAGATGCTGTTTAAAAATCTATTTGTACTTATTTTGAGTATAATTGGACCAGAAGCAATCTACAGAATACTTTGTTTATGCAAGAAATCCATTTTAAATTATAGACTTTGAATATGGTGGTATTCTGGATGCACCTAGGAATCCGTTCTAAAAACGCTTCTTTTGATATTTTATTCAAGTATTTTTTAAGTTTGTCTTTTTCAAGGTGAAACTAGATTTCCAATAAAGTAGATCAATGTGAAGCTTACATAAAAACAATTTAAGAAAAACAAAAATCTAATCCATAATGTTCTAACAATCAAAAATTAAATAACTGCGCAAATACATTTAGAATACTTCCCAGTTAAGAAAATGTTACTGCAGAAGCAATAGAGGCACTAATAGATATTTTAAGGGTCCAAACAATAAGTATTTTTATAACATACTCTCCAATAAAAAGATGGTTTCCTGTCTGTAAAAAAAACAAAACTAAAATTACTTTGATCAGGGTTATTTCTTCAGTAACTCAAGTGTATATGCCTGTTATTTCTTTAGTAACACAAGTGTATATGCCCTACCTCCTTGGGTTTTTTTCAGTTTCTTTGCTTTGCAGGAAATCCTAGATCCCAGTACTTACCCTTTTCCCCATAGAAACTTTGGCATTTCATTGCGTGTCTACCCAGCTTGTGGCTTTTTAAGATTTTAATTCTGGGTATAGTTTCTAAATATCCAGTCTTTTTGCTGCTGCTAAATCTGCGCTAGTTGGAAAAAGGCTACCCGCCCCAAAAAAAAGAGATTGGGGGGATTTTGCTGTCTGCTTACTTGGATGAAGTATAATGGGTGGATATTGCTTTTCCCCTCACACTCTCCATTTGCTCTGTCATGAAGAGTAGAAAGAGTTGGAAAACTGCATTTTCTTCTGCTCTTGCTTCAACCAGGGAGCAGGAAGGTGTTAAAAAGACTGAATTGGGAAGGAAACACACTTGTTGTAAATGTATTGTAACAACGAAAATACCAATGTGCGCAAATGGAAAAGTTATTTTGCATTGACAGTAGCAATTATTCTTTCTTTAATCTTGTCCTTTCATTTATCTTCATTTAGAAATTTATTTCAGTCTGAACTGGGAAATGCAGATGCTATATTGAGGCAAAAGTTAATTCAGTTACTCTTTTTTTTTTCCCCTAACGTAATCTTAAGTAAATTTTGAACATTTATTTTATTTTGCAGTCTGTACTTAATTTAAGAGATCTGGGATTGTCTGATTTGAAAGCTAACCAGTTCAAAGAACTGGTGAACAGGTTGCTTCCTGGCTACTGTGCAGAAAACAAAGTGTCTTCACAGTGGCATACGTCGTACGTCTCTGCTGAGTCCTTCTTTGAAAATAAACATGGTACGTTTCAGAGTAAAATGCTTATGAGAGTTGATAAAAGTTAGATTATAAAGATGAACACAGTTATTCTTTAGTTTAATCTCTTGTGCTGTAGATAACTCAGAGTTTAAAAAAAGCTTTAAAAAAAGAATATTAATGTATTTTTTTTTATTGTATACGAGTTGTCTCTAGAGTGGGGCTTTTGAATCTTGGGAATTTTAGAAAACTCAACCCAAGATTTTGGAATTGTTTCTTCAGATTTGAAATTGGCTGCTGTTAAACTTGTCTGAACTTGGCTGTAATATAAGTGCATTATCTCTTAATAATGAACCTGAGCTATGGATTTTTTCACCAGTTTGTTTAATCAAATAGGAGAAATTTTGCCAATCTACTAATGTAACACAGTCATGAACATCTCCAGTTTACATTAAGTTACTCCTTTTTTGCTTGAAGCAACATTATATGAGGACATTAATTAGAAAGGAATTCAGGGTGGCAAACTGTTAACAGTCTGTGTAGAGTGTTTAATTGCTGAAATAAACTAAGTTTTTGGTTCCTTACAGTTAAACATGTTTTGTTTGGATTAGTCTAAACTACGGGAAGCAAGGCCATTGAAGATGCCCAAGAACGTGTTAGAAAAGGAAGCGTATAGTTGACGTTTGAGATAATGCCTATAAAGCATTGCAGTTGGGAGAAAGTGTAAGAATAATACCTCAGGGCTACTATTAGACAAAAAGTATTAAATTGCATTGTGATGTGAGATACAAAAAAATTAGCCCAGAGGCAGTTTCCTGAATGTGAAGAGAAAAGTTGCAAATGCTTCAAAGCTTTCATAGATTAATATGAAAACTCAGCAGACTGGTTGTTTCATTCCCAGTTGAAAAGGCAAGGTTATAGGTGGAAAACTGCCACAGGCAAGGGAAATCCTAAATCTTCAAGAATGTACTTTTGGTGCAGGTGACAGTGCATGCTATCAATGACTGTTACTATTGATATGTGCATGCTGTGCATATACTTGTGCATAAAATGAGTATTTTATTTTTTAGACTAGTGTGTTCATAATTATGGTGTATTAGAGTATCCAATATGCAGTATTGTGGAAGATTGTGGAATGTACGGCATTGTAGAATTAATAGCTAATCTTTTTTTTTTCCTCCTTCCCCTAGTTCCTCAGTATTTCAGTTGTTAGCTTGTAACTTGTTAGCTGTTATTACAATTATATAACTTCCAAAAATTTTGTAGGAATGTTCAGGGTTCTTTTTTGCTCTCCTAGATGTATCTAGCTGATGTAATAACTTTCTCAGGATATATAAAATAAACAAAAAATCCAACCCTTTTTGTCATTACACTAACTTCTGAATTATTATGGAAGAGAGCATATGTAGGCTTGGCCTCAGTTCCTCTCCCCCTGCAGGTCTCTGTTTCTTAAGGAATTCTTACCTGCTAAACCAGGATGAGTTCTTTGAGCTTTGGTAGCTAAACAGATAAATGACATTCCTCTTGTCTTGAGTCTATAGTGTGCTTGAAATAGTATCTGCTAATAACTTTTTCACTGTGGTGCTCTTTCATTTATTTATTATTGTTTCTCTATGGCATGTGGACTGTATAATTAGGTAGACTTAGTATAGTTTAAAATGTTTTCATATGTTATACAGTCTGTTTTAAAATGCCTGTGAGCAATGTGTTCTTTAAAGCCTTTAAAACTGAATGATTGGTTGAATGCTGGTCCTTCAGCTTCATGAAAGTCTTTGAATTCCTGTCCAGTCTAGATAAATTTATTCAGCTCTGTACAGGTGTGCAGAGTTTTCCCTCCCAGATACAGCCTCAAATTAGAGATTCTAGGTACTAATGTTTTTTTTAAAACTCTAGTTAGGAAAAATTCTGGCATATTGCAAAGTGCCTGACATAAGTTAATGCAGAGAAGTTAACTATCTGTGTACTGGTAAATGGTTAATTTGCTTAATTACAGATGCCTGAAGGACAATAGTAAAATAGAAACAATATTTAAGAAAGAAAAAACAAGCTGTGTGAGAAATAGTGTTTAGTTGCCATTTTGTATAGGGTGTATTTACACTTTGCTGTATCTTTTTACAGGCTTTGTGGATGTTTTCAGTGCTTTGCGCTCATCTTGTTTGTACAGACAGCATCCTAATCCCCTCCAAAACTTCTGTTCAGATGTTCGGTGTTGGCCAGGTATGAAACACTAAACTACACTGTTTTTAATCTCTATAGTGTCTTTTTATTTATTTTATTCTGGAAAAATATTTTTACTTTTGTCTTAGGTCACTCTGGCAACATTGGTAAACTTGCAGGAGGAAATTTACATTGCTACTAATGCTTTAAATCATGAAGTTATTTTTGCATTTGAGTAGCTTGTTTCCAGAATTAAGTTAGTAAACATGGTGTAACTGTAGAATCTTGTTCAAAGATGTCAGTATTTGTGGATTGTATTCTTAAAAGATGATAGATGAGCTGACTGCTTTTGAATCAATAAATATGTTGAGTTAGGAAGTTCATCTGGATAAATACCAAAGGTGTTTGTTGACTGGTTTAAACTACTCCTGGATACATGATGGGTAACAACAGGGCTGCGTTGGCGAGAAAGTCATCGGGAGCTCAGGGAGTTCAGCTATTGTCCTCTATTCAGTTCTTCTGATGCTACACAAGGATACTGTGTCTGGTTTTGTGTCCCATGGTTGAGAGAGAGATGCTGACACAACGGAGGTAGCTCAGTGATGGGCCACAAGGAAGGGTGCAGATTTTCAAGTATTTAATGCATGGGGGAAGCTGAACGATCTGAGGCTTTTAAAGTCAGCAGAGGAGAGAGAAGGCAAGGAATAATCGTTGTTGGGGTCACATTGGTTACCCTTCTCTAGTACATCTCAAAGAAGAGGCAACAATTAATAAGTAAAAGAAAAGGAAATTCCTGGTGAAAAAATTTCACAATGAGAATGGCTAAATTCTGAAACAGATTGTCTGGAGAGGTTGTGTTATCTTAATCATAGAATTGTTTGGGTCGGAAGGGAACATCTAGTTTCAACCCCCCTGCCATGAGTAGGGACACCTCCCACTCGACCAGATTGCTCAAAGCCCCATCCAGCCTGGCCTTGAACACTTCCAGGGATGGGGCATCCACAGCTTCTCTGGGCAACCTGTTCCAGCATCTCACCACCCTCATGGTGAAACATTTCTTCCTGATGTTTAATCTGAATCTACCCTCTTCCAGTTTGGGACGTGGAGACTTTTGAAACTGAGCTGATCAAGGTCCAGAGCTACCTAATCTCTGTTGAAGTTACACCTTTTTTGAGCAGGGATTTGACTAGATCCCCTCCAGAAGTTCCTTTTATCTGATGCTATTCTGTGATAACAGATGGCTTAGTTAAAACTATGTAATTGACTGGTATTGGTGACTATTTTAAAACATAGTAGTGAAAGAAGGTAGATATTCTTGACTTTGTGATTTGTGATAAAAATCTCTATCACAAGGTTTCTGACGTGATAGAAGATGATACGTAGTGCTATAAGCTCACTGTGCTTAAATGCTCTCATTTCTTCTGTCAGTTTCTAAGTTAACAGCATGTCTAAGCCATTCCATATCTCTTCAGAGCACCTTACCAGCTGAGGTTTTAGACAAAGCTTATCTTAGAGCAGGAACCTACATTCCTATCCTTGTGGATTAGCTTCTGAAGGTTTCATGTTTATCAGCCTGCCTGGATTTAATTCAGCTGTATGTCTGCTCCCTGAGAGGGTGATGGGGTTGGTCAGTTACCTGTCATGCACAATGTGAACTCCTGATTATTTTAACAAAAAGTTTTATGGGAAAAATATATTGCAAAACAGTAAGCAGTGTGCTTGCAAGTTTAGATTACAAACGTGGTTCATGATCACCTAACTGTCCATTTACAGTACTAAAATGTGTTGGTTTGTTTATCCAGTTTATTACTATTTGATGCAGAAGTGTGTGTGTCACAGTTTTCTGGTTTTTACTTTTTTGGTCAGGCATCTTAAACAGATTGCTGTTTGCAGTTCTCTTCACTTTCTATTGTGGATATTTTGGGAAGATTATATTCAGTTCAATCATAATGTTCTTTTTCATATAATAGTTTTTGAAATATCTTAGGCCTTTTTTGTAGCGGTAGCAATGGATAGTTTTAAACTTTTTGATTTATTATTGTTATTTTAAGTTTACATACAGTCACGGTCCTTTAAGACTTTGAGATCAAGAGCAAGACGTCTGCAATCAACATCTGAACAATTCACAGAAACAAAAACTTCGCTGTCTTCACTTTTGAAGGTAAATACAATAAGCGTTATGAAGTTGTTTTGGGCTTATTCAGACCATCTCTTTCTCTTGAATGAACCTTAAATATTTACCAAGGGTCTTTTGTTTCACTAGTGTGAAAAAAATTCTTAATTCAAAACTTTAGCTAGTGACAACATACTGTTTTTCTTACTAATACACAAATTTGCTTCATATATCATCAATATAAAGATAATTTGCATTTTTTAGGATAGTAGTTTCAGAGTTTTAAAGTATAGAAATAAAATTCTTTGTATTTTGTTTTTGTGGCTTTGTTAAAAATTGTTTGGAGTCAAAGGAAATACTTGTTTTAAACAGAAATACAGCTAGTTTATCATACAAGAATTTATATTTTTTTAAGCAGTTCAGCATGTGTTTGATGCTTTAAGAATAGACTTACTGGTGGCTAGTATATCTGTAAGATACAAAAATTTTAAACTTGGTGTTTTTATGGGTTACAAACTCACTTATATACTTTGAATTCAGCAGATAACTTTTCAGGCTTGGGGTAGGCAAGTGCTTGACAAAACCAAGTTAACCTAGGTACTCTTTGCTTCTAATTGGTTGTACAGAAGTCAAGCTAATTAAAACATTTGATGTTACTATGTGTGTAAACCAGCTTTGAACTCTCCCCTTCTTCTAGGCATATGTGGTTTATTTCATCTGTGGACTAGGTATACCATGGATGAAGATAAACCAGAGCTAGTTCCATGCAGTGCTGCTCTTAAATTTGGTGGGGCATATGACTGACATGCATTTGATCAAGCTCTGTCAAACCTGTACTTATGAAGATATTTCACGTTTGGAAATAACTGAAGTTGATTTCATGAAGCAAAAAACTTACAGCTAGTAAGTCCCACTGAATCCAGTGTACAAAGCTAGCTGTGTACAAATCTGCCTTTGGCTGTATTTTCTGTTTGGAACTGAGCTCCAGGAGGGCTCTGAACCTGACCTGTTGGGCAAAAATCAGATTGCTCCTGCTTGGAGCCATTGTGATTCCACACTCAAGCTACTGCCCTGCATCATCTAGCTAGCCCCATAGCGCCTGAATTGCATGCTTTTTTTAATTTTATTTTTTTCCCCTCATCTGTGCTAGCCAGGTAGTAAGTTAACTATGTATCAAAATAGTGTATGGTAATGCTGCTGTGTAAAATATTTAGGGCTTTATCCTGAGAAAGCGAAGAATTGATGTTGAAAACTTAGATACGCTAATGAAAACGAAAAACATCCCAGAGGCACACCAGGATGCTTTTAAAACTGGATTTGCAGAAGGCTTTTTGAAAGCACAAGTGTTCCTGCAAAAAACACTTGGTAAGTTGTTTTACTTCACGTATCTTGTCTTTGCGTTCAGGAAGTAGTTTATTTCAGCCATTTTAAAACTTTTTTGTTTTCTCTTACAGATTCCTTAAGAAGATCACGTTTGCTTTCTTTCTTTCTCTTTGTTCTTTGTTTTTATCTTGCTGTATATTCATCATTTTTACCTGGGAAAGGCTCCTTTTCTGATGCTGGTTAGTTAATTTTTTTTTTTCCCCACTGGTTTATGTGTGTTGTTTCTTCCTGCAAGTTTAGCACAAATTAAATGTGTTTTGACAGTATGATTGTTTTAGGATAACATTTCAATGTATTATTGTAAGAGAAGAGTTACTGCTTTTGATGACAGCCTTTCAGTCAAAATGTTTATAGAGACAAAAAAGTTGTCTGTTAGTATAATTATTTTAATTTTTCTGGTAAAAAAAATACATGGAACAAAGCAGAGTAATAGTCAGTAGTAGCAGTTATTTATTTGTCTTTCAATTTAGATGATGTGTTTTCCAGGTCAGTAGTAGGCCAAATGGTTTGATTTTTATTTGTAATCACAGCCTACTTTATAGCAACTAGGTGTTTGCATGGCCAAATCGTCATCTTGAGAAATGTGTTGGAAATAGCGGAATGATAGAAGGCTCAGCTAATGTAAATGGAGAATTTCAATTTCATGCTAAGTTGTCACCTGGGTCTCAAGAAAGTTAGGGTACGTGGAGAAACGCAGAACAACAACTTCGGCTCTGCGTACCTGCTTTTGGATGCAGGGCTTTCTGTACTACAAATGACTAAAAAGCACTTACATCACTGAATTAACTGCAAATATTTTAAAGATTTTTTTAAAATAAATCTTATTCAGGCTGCGCACTTTTACATGGGAACATGCCCTTCTTTTAAAAGGGCAGATATAAAGTTAGTGGCTTAATGGTATACATTCAAGTATAAAGTTCAGTCTTGGAATGAAATTACTTCATATGTAAATTTGTTGCTCATCATCTGCTGTTTGCTATTAGTACGCTTTCGAACATCGAGTATCTTTGATGCAGCAGTTGATCCAATCCAGCTGAAAAATGTCACCTTTGAGCATGTAAAAGGGGTAAGTTCAAAAGTAATATGTGTGTGAGTTCTTGCTTAACTAATCATTGTCAGCCTGAAGAACATCTTGCTCTGTTCAAGACATTTTTTTGGATGATCTTAAGCCTCATATATATTGACCACTCCAAGATCAAGGAGGGTTTTAACCACTCTTGTTCCTAATTACATCTTTGTGGCATTTAATACCTTATAAAAGGTGCACTCTTGACTTGTTGAATCACATTTTTAAAGGCTAGAATAGCAAAAGGCAGGCCATAAGTACCATGTTAATCTGTTTTTTGCAGAAATTGACCAATATAAGAAGATGGTGATGCCATTTGAACGTTTCTCTCTTAGTACCATCTCTTTTGGACAGGTGATACTAGGACAGGAGATAGGAGATTCCCAGAAAGAAGTGGGCGTGTCACTGCTGATGGGATAGCTTGATTTTTTTTCTATTCAACTGTTCTTTGGCTGTCAGTGGCAAAATGAGGACCTCCCTTCTTCTCCCTCTGGACAAATAGATAGAAATAATCTCTTTTTAACAAATTGGACAAATATCTTGATGTAGAATTTTTGATTCTGTATTTATCTTGTTGATTACATCTGGTCTTCACCTGTTTGGTTATTCCTTCAGTATTATTAACTTTAGTATTTACTGATTCCTCTGAACAGTTCTAGGAAATAGGTTGAATTAAGCTCATGGACATTTGGTATCGACATAAATTCTCCACTTTCTGTTGTATATTTTTGATCAATACACAATTGGAGACTCAGACTTGTCTAAGCCTCCAAAGAAAACTCACTTGGAAAAAAGATGCAAGACTTTATAAATGCTTAGTTATACTTTGTGGCATGTTTTTAACATGCAGGTTGAAGAAGCTAAACAGGAATTGCAAGAAGTTGTGGAGTTTCTGAAAAATCCACATAAATTTACTGTACTAGGAGGCAAACTTCCAAAAGGTGAGAATCATTGCTCAGCAGAAGTGTAAATCATATGTAGCCTTGGCTGTGTTTGTAGCTTTGTTCTGTATTGAATGACTAGGTTCTGCATGTTTTTTTCCTTTAGTTAGGGAATATGCAACCAAATATATATATATATAAAAATATAAATATATATAACCAATATGGCCTACGTACTACTGCTGTATTTAGTTTCTATTTGGGAAAAATAGTGAAATAATGTTAGACATGGGTAGTGGATTTCCCTGTTTGTTTAAAATATTTGAGATACAAATGAATCTTCAAAGAGAGTTGTGAAAGCTTCTTTATTAAAGGATGCCCTTAAATGAAGTACTTGGGGGTGGGGGAGTGGAGGTTAAGGTAGTTATGTTGCATCCTTCCTGTCTTGCATTCAGTTCCCTGTATGTAAAAATTGGTCGTTGCTGCCTACCCCCATAGAGAATTTGAGGTGTCTGAGATACTCAGATGGAAGAAGTGAAGATGTCTAGATACATCTTACCTGTGGTAGAAGTTCAATAATAACATGAGGGGTAACAAGCTATGACAGTGCAAAGCAGTGGACTGTAGATTCCAGGCAAAAAGCCTTTCAAAAATCAAACCTATGTTTATTATTTTTAGTAGCCTTCTTTACAGGGTTAAGACAAGTGAACCTTTTAGAGATGGTGTGCTGAACTGCAAAAATTGTTCTACTTTGTCAATGAACGTAATGTAGTATAAAAAAAATATTTACTGATAAAGTTTACATAATTGGTGTTAATGCCTTTTTGAGTGGAACTTTATGTAGCCTAGAGGTTTTTAGGTCTCTATTCTTTCCCCTCCTTTAACTGCCTCTACAAGGGTATCTCTTTTTTAAAGTTAATAGCTTCTTGTTATGAAAATTCTTAATTCTGTTGTACCTTTTCTCATCTGAGATAGGTACGTAACAACTTCAGGCCTTATTGCAGCCTTGCAGTACTTCAAGGGGGCTTATGAGAAAGATGGGGACAGGCGTTTTAAGAGGGTCTATAGTGATAGGACAATGGGTGATGGTTTTAAACTAAAAGAGGGTAGATTCAGACTAGCTGGAAGACATTTTTTACAGTGAGGGTGGTGAAACACTGGCACAGGTTGCCCAGAGAGGTGGTAGATGCCCCGTCCCTGGAAATGTTCGAGGTCAGGTGGGACCAGGCTCTGAGCAACCTGATCTAGTTGAAGATGTCCCTGCGTATGGCAGGGGGTTGGACTAGATGACCTTTAAAGGTGCCTTGCAACCCAAACTAGTCTATGATTCTGTGATAATGCAAAAGTGTCCCCAAAAGAGCCTGTATTGTGCAAATGAATATGTTGGGGTTAGGCAGAACTTACTATGCCTTCTTTAGTTATTAAACTAATATACAGCAATCCTTCATCTTGAAAGGCAGGGGGTTTATGTAACTGAACTCTTAAAAGGCGTTTCCTTCTTTTGTACGGCTTTCAGCACCATTAGTGCTTGCTAATTGCTTTAGACAGTTCAGAAACAAATGTTTTCATTTAAAAGGATGATTAACCTTAATCATAGTAGAAGGACAAGTGAATCTGAAATATGTAAACCTGACAAGGCTGTTTCCTGTTAGTGCTCTACACCGTTTAAAGTCAGTTACTTGGAATGATTTAATTAAAAAAAAAAAAAGTTCTGCTTTCAGAAACGGCTAGGAAAAATGTCATTTTGAAGAAGACACTGTTAAGGATTCAGCTGCTAAACTCAGCAGTAACTTTGTAGATTACTTGAGGCTTCTGTTTATTTGATGGTCTTGCAAGTCTTTGTGGTTGTTTCAGTATGGATTAGAGTGCAACTAGATCTGTTATAGGAAGCTTCCTCAGACTGCAAGTAATGAGCAGTATCTGAAATGGGATGTTAACAGCTTTTTGAAGCCAAGTGTAAATTATTTCTTCTAATGAACGGAAGAAACAATATGTGTATAATAAGACTGTGTGTGTTTGTTGTCTTTGTTGTTTGGGTTTTTTTGTTTGTCTTTTTAGGTATTCTGTTAGTTGGACCACCTGGTACTGGTAAAACTCTTCTTGCACGGGCTGTAGCTGGTGAAGCTGATGTTCCATTTTATTATGCATCTGGATCTGAGTTTGATGAGATGTTTGTTGGTGTAGGAGCTAGTCGCATTCGAAGCCTATTCAGTAAGTTAAATACTTGTGGTTTTGAAACCTTTGATTAGGCACAGTTCTGGTTACTGGAAAGTAGTATTGTATGAGGCTAGTAAATAAAACTTCACTGTTTAGGTACATCTCAGAATTCTGGGAATATCATTTAACTGTAGAATCTTAGTTGTCAGATGCAAGTGTAGCAAAAATTATAACTGAAGTTACAACATTCCCAGAGCATAGAAGTAATTTAATTAGAAATGTGATGTCCTATAAACTAAACAGAATATTTTAAAATGTAATTTACACTGTCATACATAAGTTATTGTAAATTTGAATTAAATTGTAACTTAAAGATAAAAAATATTGTTAGCCTTCTGAATTACTTCCCTCATATTTTGTATCGTCTTTTTTTCTTTCTCTGAATTACAGCTTTACGGGATCATAATGATCCCATAAGCTGAAAACTCACTAAGCTGAGATTTCCTTTCTCATGGCCATCAACAGGTCCAGAATAATATCCATTATAATGAAACTTTTATAATTAATGTTTGGATTGGTAACTTTCACGGAAGAAGCAAATGCAAATAAATATTATCAGGGAGGGGGGAATCCAACCTGTCTCTTAAGTGGAAGGATGATAGTGTCAGGCATATACAATGTAGAAGCTAGTTTGCAATGGTAGAAGAAATGTGACTTGCTTCACGTGGAAGGGATGCAAACTGTAACACATGTTGTACTTCAAAATGTGCATTTCTTTCTGTTGACTACAGAAGTTTAGATGACTGACTTGTACATTGTTATCAATTTTAGACCTATGTCGAGCTGGGTGAGAAGAGTTGCATCCTGGTATGTGTGTACCAGTCGATGGCCTTAAAGTTTATTACTGCATTTTTATTTTGTGGTTTTAATGCCTGTAAACATAAAGACAAAGTCTTCACTGTTAAATAATAACAGGTTCTATTAAAATAAATTATTTGTTTAATAGATCAGAACCCACCCACACCTAGGAAATAAACTGTTGCAGGGTGTGGATACAAGATACAACTAATTTCTTAATCTGTTTTACTAATAATTTCTTGTAGCATGAATAAGACGATGTGGAGATGAAGAACCTTGTTTCTCCTTGTATTGCTTCATTTCAAAAATATATTTCATTTTTTTAGGCTAAATTCAAGACAATTCTGGTGATGTCTCGTAGAGAACTTTATAATCCAAGAGTAATAGAAATAGTACAATCCTAAATTCCATGATGTTCCATGTCTGTTCTTTTGTGTAGTTGAAATGTCCTACTGCTATTCTTCTTTTGTCAGGGGAAGCAAAAGCAAATGCACCGTGCGTTATATTTATTGATGAGTTGGACTCTGTTGGTGGGAAGAGAATTGAATCTCCAATGCATCCCTATTCAAGACAGACCATTAATCAACTTCTTGCTGAAATGGATGGGTAAATATATGGATTCTGAGAAGGCGCTTGACTGACTGGTATTTTGAATACTTGGGTGAATTATTATTCTTTGACAGCTTTGATGTTTTTTGTAATTTTTTTTCAATGCTTTTAAGGATATAAACTTAAGATGCTCTCATAACTGCTTTTTTTTAATGTTACGGTTTCAACAGTAACATTAATGGCTTTACTATATGGAATGTAGAAGCTTCCAAGTTATAGCAGCACAATAGCTGCAATTATTTTAAATATTTTCTCAATTTTTTAGGCTGGCTATATATCTAAAGGAAGAGGTACAACTCTGACATCAGAGCATGTTTTTAACAAGTTGCCAGTTAACCATGGTCATTCTTGGATCACATATTGTGGTTTGACAGCATGGTTTTTGTCTGGCCAGTTGAGGTCAACCTAAATAAGAAGCAGAAGTAGTTATTGACCAAAAAAAAAAAGTTGTAAATTCTGTCTCCAAAAAACCCTCCCAACATTCTTACCCTTTTTTTCCATATAGGTTTAAACCTAATGAAGGTGTTGTTATTATTGGTGCCACAAACTTCCCTGAAGCATTAGATAAGTGAGTATAATGTATTGATCATTTCTACAGAGCATGCATTAAAAAACAAAAAACCCAAACCCCACAACGATAATGTTGCTTGTGATAATCTTGAAGTATTAAGTGTTGTAGCTGGTGTTTTTTCTTCTTAAAAAGGATGTTTATTGAGCAGTTTTTGGCATTTAAAAGGCTATTGAGTTAAATATGGAGAAGTAAGTAACATGCTCCTCAGCATCTTGAATTGCTGGAAGTTTTTCTACTTAAATTGATTAGCTGTATTCCTTGTTTGCAAAGCAAAATTTTCAAATGCAAAAAACCCCTTTAAAATGGGTTGGTAATAAACATGTTTCATCTGTCTTTTTACAAACAAAAAAGAAAAATGTATTCTTTGCATCTGTACACCAGACATAGTCTACGTAGGTGTCTTTAGAAGTCTCAGATGGATTTTTGTCCTTAAGTGTAACAGTCTACTGCAGCATTTTTAAGTCAGTGTATTAAATTGTCTTTTCCCTTAGTGCTTTAATACGTCCTGGTCGCTTTGATATGCAAGTTACTGTTCCGAAGCCTGATGTAAGAGGTCGTACAGAAATTCTGAAGTGGTACCTTAATAAAATAAAGTATGATCCATGTAAGTAAATACTTTACTATAATATCTTTTTATGTAACAGTTTTTATACTGGATCAGCTCACCCATGTATTAGTCCTTTATTCCATCAGCAATTGTGGTTTTACTGTGTGTCTCAGTAAAGAACACAAAAAGTACATAGTGTTACCCCAGTTTTCTGAGGGCAGTGTTTCTTTCTAGTCCCCAGCAGTTAATAGTGTCTTAAGGGTTAGGCTTTATTTCTTCTAAAGATGAAAATTTTTTTAATGCTTCTAATAGAACACGATTCTTGTAATTTGATCATCTCTTGGTATTTCTTCATGATACAAGCTTTTTCAGGAGCAGTGCGGACCCTAATGACAAGTTTGTTTTTCCCCACAGCTGTTGATCCAGAAATAATTGCACGAGGCACCGTAGGATTTTCTGGAGCAGAGCTTGAGAATCTTGTAAATCAAGCTGCCTTAAAGGCAGCTGTTGATGGAAAAGATATGGTAACCATGAAAGAACTAGAATTCTCCAAGGACAAGATTCTTATGGGTAGGATTTCATACAAAAGACATACATATATGTTACAGTACACAAGTGTTTTCTTGATAAAGATGTCTTGATTTTTTCATGATTAAGACTTCTGCAGAGGAGGAGAAGGTTTTACGGTTTTTTTGCCTTTTTTTTTTAAAAACAAGTCCTCTGTTTGTTTATTCAGAATAGAACCTTTTGAGACCAAAGAATTGTATATAAAATCTAGAATGGAATACCTTCTTTAAGACCTGATGGTTTTTTTTTTTTTAATCAGAAAACACTGCATGTTGGTTTTGAAACTAGAGGAAGACACAAGCTTGATTTCTTACTCTTTCCCAAGTTATTCCAAATGGAGAAGAGGGAATAAATGACCAGAAATCTGTAACTTCTGTTTAACTAACTCATGACATGATAACACGAAACTTAAAGATTTGAGATATATACACTGAAAATCTGGTCTGTTCGTACTTCAGAGAAAAAATGGAATTCTCTCATACTCAGACTGCATTTTAAATCTATTTCTTTAAAAGCAACTTGTCAAGTATATTGAGGTCCATTGTAGACATTAAAATCCTACTCAAACATTTTGCACTTAATGAGTGTTAATTAATTTTGCTTGCATGCTTTTCCTCAGTTACTTTGTGTTCTGTTTGACTATATGTAATATGTGGGTTCTGGTAGTCAGCTGTACAGAAAAGTTTATTTAATGTTCCTCCATTTAAGGACCTGAACGTAGAAGTGTAGAAATTGATGAGAAAAACAAAACCATCACTGCTTACCATGAATCTGGACATGCTATCATTGCATATTATACTAAGGATGCAATGCCAATCAACAAGGCTACAATCATGACACGAGGAACAACACTTGGACATGTGAGTATTTCTAGAATTCTGTGTTGGTTTAGTGTTGTTGAGGAATTTGCCAATGATACCATTTGTTGTAATGTTAATGCATGTTGTTAATATGTTAAAATACTCAGTTATGAGCAATCTCTTGCAAAACTCACTGGTTGTTGTTTCTATGTGATAGAAAGCTGTGTTCCTTCATTTAGAAATAAACCAGCATATGCTAGTTTAATAGTTCACATGTACATAAGGAAAGATATGTAAGTATGTTTGATTCTGCTGCAGTTAAAATAGTACCCAACAGTGAAACTTTGAAGAATGTTTAAAAGACTGGAAAGTAGACACGTTGCTCAACTGTACTTTTAACACAGGAATACTTTATCACGTCGTTCTTTGTCTCGTGTGGCTCTTTCTAAGCCTAATTGGTTATCTACCTTGTTTCTAGCATAGATATCCCTAACTTTTTCTATTTTGCCTTTAGCTGCCAAGCATTTGAACGGAAAAATATTTATGTTTGTTACTGTTGAACTTTATCCAAGTTAATGTGTTCATTTAAAAAAAATCATTGGCCTGAATCCTCTAGACAAGTTGATTTGTGCTCAGTACAGATGTAGAGAATAAGGATAAATGTATAGAATACATTGTTCTGTTTCTTTTGGTGGCAGGTGGTTCAATTTTAGGGGTGCTCATGGCCTGTAGGAGGCAATTTCGGCTGGTATACTAAGCATCTCCAAGCAAACCTGATGAGTGCGTAAACTAGGAAGAGGCCCAGAGCATTCAAACTGTTGCATAAAAGCCTTGATATCTGCTTTGGATATAAACAAGTATTTTTCAGATTATTTCAGTATTCGTTCTGTTTGTTGTTACCTGACCACAGTTCTGTATCTTACAGGTATCTTTGCTCCCAGAAAATGACAGATGGAGTGAAACTAGATCGCAGTTGCTTGCACAGATGGATGTCTGTATGGGAGGAAGAGTAGCAGAAGAGCTCATATTTGGAAGTGATCACATCACAACAGGTCAGCTGACTGGTAGTTGAAAGAATTTTTGATCAGAGCTTGTGGACTGGCATGTTTAACTTGGTCTCAATAACTAATTTAAACCTTTTTGCTATCTAGGTGCTTCCAGTGATTTTGACAATGCTACTAAAATTGCCAAACTGATGGTGACTCGATTTGGAATGAGCGAGAAGGTAGTATCGTCAATCCTTAAATATTTTATATGGTGCAAAGGAATGTTCTGTTCTGTAACTAAATGCATATTTGGCTGTCAGTGATCACAGGGACTTTAGTTCTGTAAAAAAAGAAAGTAAGCCTTAGGACTGTCCCTGCTATAGAGGACTCAACTAAAAAACCTGTATATTTGATGGTTTAAAAATTAATTTGCAAGATCTTCACATCAAAAGTACCTTGACAGTTACTAATGTCTGCAGAAGATGTTTATAATAAAACCAAACATTTTGGAATTAAGGATTATCTTGGAGGGGGGGTGGGGTGGTGGTGTGTGACAACACTGATTTTTCTAGACTTCTGAAGAAACTTCTTTAGTCATCTTTATTACCCATCAAGTGTTAGTAGTCTAGGGATTTTGGGGTTTTTTTTGTAAGAAAATGCCTAATCAGGATCTGTATTGTCACCTGTTGAAAGAGAGCTCTGCAGTGACTACATAGTTGATGAATAGGCTTCTTGTTTTGCTTCTGTTGGAAGCACTTCAGCAAGCATTCGATTAATGTTTTTATTTGTTTGCATGTAGAAGCGATAGGTGATGAAACTGTTACCTTGTTTTATATGTGTGACTGCAACGGTGGCAAGATAAGGATTTTTGTCTTTTTTTTTTTTTGTTGTTGTTGTTTAGCTTGGTGTTATGACCTATACCGATACGGGGAAAGTTAGCCCTGAAACTCAGTCTGCAATTGAACAGGAAGTGAGAACACTTCTACGGGTAAGATTCTCTTCCTCCTCTGCTCTGATATGTTTATTTTGAGATGAGTTGAGCATCAGCTTACTTGATTATTCAGTTTGGTAATGTATACTAGTGAAAATACGCAGGTGGATCGAAGTCTTCCCAAGTATTTAATGTAGCTGCAACTCTGAATCTCTGCATATCAAAACTTTTTGGTGATTGTCATGTGCAAGTTGTGAGAAAAAAGTTGGTGGTGTTAGTTCTTTAATATACTCTTTAACACTTCCTTTTTCATTTGGTCAGGATTTTTGACTATTCAATTTGTAGGAAAAAAAGCACATCTATAAATTGTTTTAGAACAGCCATGAGTATTTTGTGTTACTCCCACATTTCATAACTTGCAGCTAAATCATTTTCTATAGAATCACAGGAATGGCCATATTAGATCAGAGAGTTGCCTTTTTAGTATCCTGTTCCTCACAGTGATCAGTATCAAATGCTTAAGGAAATTTGTAACATTCAATAATCTGTTAATCTGAATTAGTTTGGTACAGGCAGGAGACTTACTTATATCGTAACATTTAAACAATTAATGCTTTTGCTGTAGCTGTTTTTGAACTGATTTGGTCACGCAAGAACTATCTGTGTAGAGCTATAAAAAGTTCAAGTTGAAGCTGGTGATGCTGGCAGGGTGTGCCTCCTTGCAGCAACTAGTGACTTGTTGGGTAGCTTTCTAAAAGCACAGAATACTTCCAAGTTTGATAAACTTCTAAAAACTTCAGTCTTTGAGGGACATCCCTTGAATGCTCATAGTGTAAAATCAAATAAAATTAATTTTTCAAGTTTTCAAATCTAAGTATTTTCTAACTCATATGTGCAAATACTAAGGTTTGTCTCCGGATTTTATTTTTAGTCCTACTTCTGCAAAACACAAAGGTGGAATAAAGTTTTTTATTATTAATTATGCCAGCTAGATTTCAAATATTTGTGAGACAGGAGCTGTGCTAGCTATGAAATGTAAGGCACAACTTTAAATGTTTGTTTCAAACTGCATTTACCTGGAAATAATTTTTAAAGTAGAATCTTGCTGTTGTTTTAAAGTCTTAAAATCTCCTTCCACCTTTTTTTAATATTAGGACTCGTATGAGCGAGCAAAGAACATCCTGAAGACTCATGCAAAAGAACACAAGAATTTAGCAGAAGCTTTATTGAAATATGAGACTTTGGATGCCAAAGAAATCCAAATTGTTTTAGAGGGAAAGAAACTAGAAGTAAGATGATAACTTTTGGGATACAGTAACTGATAATTTGAAGAATGTACATCTAGCAATGCAGTAGTCTTATGCAGCATAGCCTTCTTTTCCCTTACTGATGTGTGTATGGCATTAGTGACACCTTAATATTATCCTCTCTCTTGTGAGCTTCTGTTACTCATCTCTTTGTTGTGTCTCATCAGAATAAGACACACAAAATAAAGCAAGTTCCTCATTCTCTGCTCCCTAGACTCCTCCCACAAGAAATTATTCAGAAGGATAAATCTCAGGCTTAAATTCAGAATTTTGGTTTAGTCAAACGTGTTGAAGCTGAGAATAAAAACACACATCTATACTGGTGTGTTTTGGCATAGCTTCCTGGGTCATCTCGCTGCCTGTGCGTTTGAAGTGATACCCCACAATATGTGCTAGGGAATGTCTTATGGATAGCGACAAATCGATTTGTAGAACAATAGTGTGAACCCTTAACTCACACTTATACCCTCTTTGAGGCTAGAGATCAGGAGGAGGGAGGACTTCTTATTTAGAAAGGCAACAAAACAACTCTTAAGAATGAAGCGGCTACACAGTGCGTCTCTATTAAAGGGACTTGTGGGAGCTCCGTGTTCGAAAAAAATAATTAGTGATTGTGTTTTCAGTGTTCTTGGGGTTAAAATACACACATGTATGGCTAAGAGAGAAATTTTAGTGCAAAAACAACAGGCTAAACATGTCTAAGCATCTTTGGACCATGTTCTGGGCAGAACCGTGGCAGGGATAAGAGAAATACCCATGACCTCTGATGAGGTCAGATGTGACCTCTGATGACCGCTGCTGACAAGATTCTTAGATTAATTTTCTTTATTACTGCAGTAGATGAATAACAGTGCTTTGACAGTGCTCTTACACTGCTGGAGATTCTACAGAACTAGTTTCTATTAATACTATGTATGGGCGTTTGATAATCCAACATAATTTTTTTCAAAAAGGGCAATATTGCTCACTGAGGAGTAGTTCAGAAGATGTTTGAGGCATGTGTTGTTTCAAATAACATTCCCAGTTCTGTTCTACAGTAGAAGTAGGGAAATAGAACCTTTTCTTTCAGCCCTTACAGAAACCTCTGGAAATTCTAACATAATAAAAATGTTTTGAAAACAAAAGCAGTTTCCAGTCAAATGGAAGTGATTGCTAGCGATTACGCCAAGTATTCTTCTGATCTCATGGAACTGGTTTTTAGGAATAACACATCTTGATCGTAATCTTTCTGTGCAATTAATTGTAGACTCTTGGGACTCTAAACTTCTGTTGCAGAGAGGGCCCTTATTAGCGTATTAATGTTGAAGGTTACCATACTGGGACATTAAAATAGTTGGGCTGGTGCCAATAAATGTGAATGGAAATCGGTAGCTACACTTAAAAAACTAGAAGTAACATGGTATTTTAGAATTTTCTGAGTGTAATGCTTGATTATAATCTAGTTTTTTTAGTAAGAGCACATGCATTTTTTCTTTCAAAACCAAGATAACTTTCTATTTGCCTATTTTTGTCAGCTTACTGTAGTGACATCCCAGTGCAGTGTGGGAGAACGTCCAGATATTATAAAACAGTATACCAAATGTCTACGCTGACTAGTTACAGTTGTACATGTATTTTAGAAATATGCCAACAGAAACAGAAGTATACTGCATATTTGGCATCTGTTTTTGGAGTAATAAAGGTTAATTTTAATTATGCATATTGGTTTTCTTTTTATTCACTGTAAATTGTTACAAATTGTAATACCAAGTTCCCTACTATGTAAATTGAGGTGTATAAAACATTTAAACTTGTAAATAAATTTAAGAATGATGGGCAAAATTGCAGTCTCTAATGAGATTTCTAGGGAATGTTCTCCCTAGAAATTCAGACCTTTTTTCTGTTACTGCTTCAGTACTGGGACTTTGGGAACTCTTCCAGATAAATAACATCAATCTACATTTATAAACAAAAGCAAAAGACTTTCAACTTTTGAAGTCACTAAAATCTATATTGAATGATCTGGTTTGGGGGGTAAGTCCTTGTCTTATCTTTCTCATTCAAAATCTTTCTTCTCAAAAAAAAAAAGTGGTGTGTCATTTGGTCATGAAAGATGACTTGGAGATCAGCCATCAAGTGTAAAAGATACCTTTGCTTTCTGGCCACCTTACCAGCAGAGGTGTTATTGAAGAGTTTATTGTTATACCTAGATGGTTGTGGTGTGCATGCGGTATCTGGGGGTTTCAAAGAAACTTGTCTATTTAGGCATTGGGTTTGACCTGTGGTGCTCTCAGGTGCACCTCGGAGCCGAAATTCCTCCTTACAGTGGTGAGGAGGTAGGACAGTGGTAGGAGACCACAAAGGCAGCTTGCAAACACCAGTCAGAGGATGAGAATAACCCGAATTCCCTTTAGGTGCACAGCCTCCTGCTGTTGAAAACGGGGGGCTTTTTAAATAGGCCTAAACTGCTCACGATTCTGAACTTCCTGTGCTCTCAAGGCTGACGTATGCCTTAAGCTTAATACAAAGAAAATGCAAACTTCTGCTGAAAGATGTGGCCTGCTCTTTCTGGCTGCTTCCTACTGTGTGGTGACCTGAGTCAGCTGAAATATTACAAGTTTTTTAAATTTTCATCCCTTAAACTGGCTGTGAAAATAGAGCAATCAGGCCAGGGTAGCTGTGTGCCCTCTCGATCCGCTCAGAAACCTTTCCTAGAAGCACACAGAGCTATTTTTGCTTCTAAAACATGGCCAAAGACCAGGGTGAGAGTGCTCACTAAGTAGGTCACTCGCTCAGCTTCCCTCAGAAGTAGATTTCCGTTCTTTCTCCAAGACCATGACTCCCATTTTTCCTCTCTACTGTTTATTAAGACGCCTTTCTCTGGTGTTGGCCAGTGTGAGTGCATCATCTGCTCCTTCGGCAGCTTCACCACTGCAGAAACGGCTGTATCATTTCCCACAATAAAAGCACTAATATGAACACTTAAACATTTAATAGGGGTAGTGAGGACTCTGGGTGCACAGGGTTGGATAGTTTGGTTTGTTTTTTTTAAAATCTAGTTTTGTGGCTAGTGCCCTGTCCTGGATAATGCTGCTGGCTGTAATTCTGAGATTCAGTAATGTACCATCTGGGCCGTAGTAGCACTGGGGTTTGACTTCCACCTCAGATTTCTCCTGAGATTGATACTAGTTTTCAGTCCTTGACTACAATTTCCGCTTCTCCTTCTAGGAGCAAAACGTGCTCTTCAACTCTGGAGCGTCGCAAGACCTCTTAACTTTTTTTTTTTTATAAACGTTTACCCATTATTACAGAGCTACTTCCGCAGCAGAATATTCAGGTGCCTTTATGATGAAACGCCACACCCAGATTTGATTTGAGTATCTTTCGTTCCACAGAAAAACTGGAATGAGAAGGAAACATCACATTCTTTGGAGACAGAAATTTGCAGGAAAGTTTAGGAAGTTTAGGATACCTTTTGCAAAGAATTTTGTGTAAGGATTCTGAGGCTGTCATAGGCAGAGGGGTGGGTGGTAGCATGATTGGTGGTGGTGTTTGTTTTGTTTTAATCTCCACAAAGGAAAAAGCCTGTTGCTGTAGGACCTAGGGGTGAAAGTAGGTATGGAAGGATGTATGAGCTGAAGCATGCTTCTGGTTTTATGCACATTAAGTACTCCTCCAAAAAACAGATTCATGATTGATTTAATTTTGTTTTTATAAAGGGACATACGACGTGTCTTAATACTGACTGTAGTTGTTCCTCTTCAGAACATCTCCCTCAAGGTTTTATTTTCATCCATCGCTGTAGCATCTGAGAAGCTAACACAAAGTAGTATTTGTATAGTCAGAGCAAAGTTTCAGCTAAACTCCAGGTGGTCTCTACCACAGTTGTACCTCCCCCCCTAAATTTGAGAGGGCATGCTCAGAATCAACGTTTTTTGAGAATTTAGGGTTTGGTTTTAATTTCCTTTTTTCTGGTAACTTGGTTTTTGGACAGAAAGTTGCCAGTGTTCTTTGACAATTGTTTTTGTTGCACTCCAGATTCAGCCCATATTGAGTAACTTGGTCACACAATTTCTTTAACCTGATGTGGGTGGTTAGTGTTTATACTAACTTTAATGTATTCAGTAAATGAGTCTCAAAAAAAGGTTTAACAGCCTGTTAAATGATGTCTGTCACGAGGGCCAGCGGGGTCTGCACAGGCGCGATGCTGTGCCCTGCCTGTCCGAGGAGCCAGCAGGATCTAAGCCAGCAGAGCCCGGACTGGATTGATGCCCGTCGTTGGGGGCCGGCACGGTTGCCACCGGATGTTTCCCTCTCCAGCAGATCCAGCCAATGGAAAAGAACAAGCCCGTAAAACTAAACAACACAAGCATGGCGATCAAAATATTGCAAGGGCATTCCAAACTCTAAAAAACTGTTGCTATTGATGCCATTGGAACGTACAAATCCGCAAGAGACATCATCCCCCTCGCTAAACGGCCAGTGATGTAACCCCAGGTGTAATTATGCAGAATGCCTGGCAGAGGGCTCCCGCCATCCCAGGGTGATTCCCACCGTGGCCATGTCACTACATAAGACAAAAAACCAGGAAGATTACAAAAGCCCCGATAACAGCAAAGTACCACCACACAAGATAACAAGGTGCTGGTTTTAACTCCACATTTAGAAACAATAGGCCCCCCTAAACCAGTGACAAACGGCCGTATTCCTTTGAAACCATTCCAACGGAGTCATAGTGACTGTTCAACAAACCCCATCACATCTCTCTGAAACTTCAACCCTTCAAAATTCTCCAACTAAAGCCTACGGTTTTCCCCGCAGTATTTGAATTAAGTGCAAAATAGCACATCAAGTGCCATTCGTTACAATACCACGTCGGGTGCCAAGTTTGTTCTGGTTTGAGAAACCCACAACAATTTATTGTCATTTAGACGATTATTCTACCACCCAATCACTCCTCCCCCCCCCAGGAAGGGGAATTGGGGAAAAAACAAAGAAACCTTGGGGGTTGAAATATATATAGATTTAATAGAATAAGACTAGATAATTAACATTATCATTAATGATGCTACATTAGCAAATTAACATTAGTAACGCTACAGAACCAATATTGGTCCTGATGCCAATGTGAAACACACAAGGGCTATACTCAGCCCATTCTGGCAGTAGGAAGCCGTACACTGCCAGCAGTGGGCAGCAAATGTCGGACACTGCGAGCGATACCCTTTGGGAGGAAGGGAAGGGCTCAGGGGTCCGGCACCGGGGCAAGAACTTCTCTGGATCGCTGCCATCAAGGCAGGGAGAGAACTTCACAGCAAACTTTCTAATTTATAATGAATGTGACATCCATGATATGAAAGACTTCTGTTGGCCAGGTTGGGTCAAGTGCCTGGGTCTCGCTCCTCCTCATCCCTCCACCTGGCCAGCTCAAAAAACACAGACCTTAAAACCCACGCACTGTAGCTGGCTGTAAAGTATATCTTTTCACACATTCAGACACTAGAGACTTCTAAAAGTGCAGTTTTCCCAAGCATTAGAAGAGAAATTAGTCCTGTGTTGCTCAAACCAGGACACAACATTGAAGTGTTGGTCAAGCACACACAAAAACAAGAAATGCAAATAGTTTCTGGCCTTTTTCATTTAATAGTCTGTTATTTTTCTTGCCTGGCT
>VZSF01010828.1:612005-671958 GCA_013398295.1 Chionis minor | reverse complement strand
GACCTGCCTTTCATAAACTCATGTGGACTGGGCCTGATCATCTAGCTGTCCTGTATNCAGCCTTTCCCTTGTCCACTAAGCAGATCACCTTGTCACAGAAGGCGATTTGGTTTGTCAAGCAGGACCTGCCTTTCATAAACTCATGTGGACTGGGCCTGATCATCTAGCTGTCCTGTATATGCTGCATGATGGCACTCAAGACGATCTGCTCCATAACCTTCCCCAGCACTAAGGTCAGGTTGACAGGCCTGTAGTTCTCCAGATCTTCCTTCCGGCCCTTCTTGTGGATGGGCATCACATTTCTCAGCCTCCACTCAGCTGGGACCTCCCTGGTTAGCCAGCGCTGCTGATAAATGATGGGAAGTGTCTTGGTGAGCACTTCTGCCAGCTCCCTCAGTACCCTCAGTTGGATCCCATCTGGCCCCATAGACTTGTGTATGTCTAAGTGCTACAGCAGGTCCCTCACCATTTCCCCTTGTGTTATGGGGGCTTCATTCTGCTCCCCATCCCTGTCTTCCAGTTCAGGGGGCTGGGTACCCCAAGAATAACTGGTCCTACTCCTAAAGACTGAGGCAAAGAAGGCATTAAGTATCTCAGCCTTTTCTTCATTCTTTGTCAGTATGTTTCGCATCCAATAAAGGATGGAGATTCCTCTTAGCCCTCTTTTTGTTGATAATGTATTTATATATAGAAACATTTTTTGGAGTAGAGATTTATGACGTTTTTTCTTATGCACTTTTTTTCTGTGGGCTATAATCGTCCCTCACCTATGCTGCTTGTTACTCAGATGTTTTTTCAAGGGTCTGTTATGAGAAATCTGGAGTAAGTTGAGTGTAAGAAGAGAGGATTTAGGATTCTCCAGGTATCTCCAGCATGTCAGGTGGAAAGCTGATAGTGTTAATTTCAAAATACAGATCTTGATTTGCAAAGCTAATTGGAGACCTGGCATCTCTGAAATGTTTCAGATTTTGCAGGTACATTGATTGTCCTCGAGTTAAATTTCTCCAAACCAAATAAAAGACTGAGGCAAGCCCTCCTCCTTTCCCATTTCCTGGATAAACATGAAGGTATGATGGCCTTGCTGTATACTTCTTCCAAAGCTATCTTTACTTGATGAGAGAAGACTGTGCAGGTATTGGAGCGGAGGACATGGCTAGATTAGACCTGAACAATAGTAATTCTTTTCCCAACAGCATCCCGCAGGGGCAAATGATACAAAGACATACAGAAAATAGACTTATTTTTGAACCCTGAGTTGCTCAAAGTCCTAAATTGCTTCCTCACAGAGAAGGAATTAGTACTTTTTTTCTGTCTTCATACCAATCAGAATTATTATTCAGTATAATAATTCTGATTGGTATGAAGAATAATTATCTGGACCAATTGTTCAGCTATGACAACAGCAGTGGACAGGCATAAAAGCAGTGTATCAAAGCCAGCTTTCCTCTTCTGCAAGTTGTTTACTTTGGGCAGTTTCCCCCAAGAGTATAGTGGAAAGCTCTGGATGGAGAGGAGTGATCTTATTTCATTCTGCCCTACGAAGTTCTTAAGCTGTGAAAAGTAACTCTTTCTTTGAAGAGTGAAAAGAAATGTATCCACAAAAGAACGGAATTAAGACTATGTACAAAAAATTGGAGCTGCATTGACCTGTTCAGTTTTTTCAGTTGGGTTTAAGGGCGTGGAAAGCCACCTGCCTTCCAGGTGCAGAGTCAGCAGGGGGTGCCCTGCTTCTTCAGGACATGGGTGAGGATTTCCTGCCCTAGAGAGAGACGGAAGGGCTTGGTACCTATGGTGAGGCACCACCCTCAGTGACTTGTACTTGTGGGTGAGAATTAATCACCGTAGGCCATGTCCTTAGCTCTTTACTGAGCTATTATTCAATCCTCCTCTGTCTAACCAAGGTCCCATTAAGAAAGTGAGTCAGGACTGGGTGCTCTGTTGCTCCTATCTGAGTAATACCAGTATGATCGGTCCATTAGAGAAGAGGTGGTGTTTTGAAAGAGGTATCAGTGAAATGAAATTATGGATAGGACTAGATTCCTAGCTTTTCCTCCATCATCATGGACAGGTCTCCCAGCAACAGGAGAGGATTTTTGTGTTACACAATGAGGACAGTCTTTGTGACTACATCCCCGTGAGACAGAGTTCACTATGGGAGGTGTGTGAAGCACTGTCATGGACATATTGCACTTCAACTGAGGAAATCTGTTAGGAAATTATTTATCTTGACTTGCAGATGGCCAGAGTAGGGAGCTAGGACTTTATTCTGCTTTTCTGTGGTCTCTTGCAACCCTTGGGCAAGTCCTTCATTTAAGAGTCAGTTTCCTAAGAGCAGCCCTGACTAAGATGGACTGCTTGTTAATGGATGACCTTGAGAGTGCTTTAATGATGGTCCATCCACTGATGCCTTCCCCTGGCTCACTGCATCCTCTGGAGACCATGAGATGGACATGATATAGATCTGGCTCTGCATATGCCAGCTGCAACCTGCAGTGTAGCAGATAGTGCAGGTACTCATGTGGTGGAGCAAAACAGGTATGTGAAGGGTTTTTCAGGTTAATTTGTGTTTCTGGAGTGCTGCGGAGGCATTGAAAGCAAGAAAGGACTCTAGTGCACTGATCCAACCTCGAGGCTGGATTCAACGCGGTACTCTCAGATTTAGGCGTCCCAGGGTGCACCTGCAAGTTGCAGGTTCTGGCATCATTTTGGTGTGAGGTAATCGGGCAGGAAGATTGGATGTGGGATCAAGGAACAAAGAGAGGAACTTAACTGTTGCCATGCAGACCTGGAAGGCCCCCAGAATATGGGATTTGGCTCATGATGACTCAGTCGTTACACCAAGGGATTAAGAAGTTTCTGTTCTTCCTGAAATAGTTACAAATATAAACGGACATTTGACAAAGTAAACGATTACTTGCTCTCTTAAGAAACATTTGCAGACAAATTTTGACATAACGGAAAATCTGTATTTTGGAACATAAAGGTGCTTCTTTATTAATTTTTGTTGTTGTCATTGTTGTTATGGACTGCTACATCATGACTCCCAGGTAGTCCTTGATCTATTCCAAAGTCTAAAAGGGGAAAGGAAAAACCTATAAAACACATTGGCCCTTTAAATAAAAAAAAAGTGTTCCTATGGTGCAGCTGAGGTCAGGAAGCAGTTGATCACAGCAGGAGTCTGGACCCATGCCCTAATATGCCTGAAACAAATCTGGTTAGAGAGAGGGAGAGGATGTTACCTCTGGACTGGAGTAATTGACACCTGAACCATATAGGAGGATTTTCATTCTAGTCCAGGGAAAAATATTAGGAAAACAACATCTTCAGAGGAGAGGAACTTGATGAATTCCTGTGCCATACAAAGCAGTAAAATTTCACGCTGAAAATGGAGGGACAGTTTTGCTGAACTATGAATCTTTGTTCCCTGCAATAATACCATTTGTCACGTTCCTCTGCTCAATATATGAAACATATTAAGAGAAGGAGGAAAAAGCTCAGTGAACTTAACAAATTTCCATTTCCAAGAGACAGAGCAGCCTATGACCTGGCAGAGTGCCATTGTATGATGCAGGCCTTTGTGGAAATCGAGTTGCAACGGTGAACAACTTGAAACAGAGTGCTGAGCTGTCAGATAACTCACAGTTGGTGAATGTTAACTTCTATTTGTTATGTTTTGAAGACAAATACCATACCCACGTACCAGACAGGGCAGGGTTAGACTGCGGGGGTGAAGAAGGGAGGAAGGCAGACCAGAGGAAGGAAGATATCCTTTGTAAATAAATACAAATGTCAGTCTTCCCCATTTACTTAGGCTGCATTGCTCATGACCCTGTTATACCAGCAGCCAGCGGGGAGAGTCAGTGAAAGACCATTTCTGTCCTCTCAGTTGCCATAGGATGTGAGTTGTGTTAAATGAGACTTACTTTTTAATATATTTATTAATGGAACTTTGAGCCTCCATCAACCCCATGTGAAACACCCATGAAAAACCTTTGGCCCTATCCCGTTACATGTTCTTTACAGATACGATATTTTTAGCTCTGTAAACTACAACAATTGCCTGTTACTATTTTATTGTAGTTATTGTTTACATTACAGTGGTGCACAGTGTTTTCAGTCAGAAAACACTCTTTTGCAATTAGTATATATAATAACAAACAGGAACTTGTGGAATTATAATATAGGGTTCCATTTATATTTAGGTGCACCAGAAATGCTGTGGTGATTACCATGATATAAATAAGACAAGTATTTGCAGACTTTACACATTTTATTCAGTACAGCTTGTGAGAGTAATTTTATCTACATTTCCAATGTAAAATAATAATAATAAAATCATGCCCCCCAATCTCGAAGCACATAAAGGGCAAGAGTTTTTAAAATGTTTGAAGAGATGACTAAAAAGAAATAATTAAAAACATAGTTGCAGTTTAAAATTAACATTTCTACGAAAATGTTTGTGTTTTCCTACTTTCACTTTTGTGACTGGCTGTGCTAACGAAAATAGACAAAAAAGAACAAGTCAGCTCCTCTGTTTATTTTATTCTTGGAGGTTTTACCTAACAAGGCTTGTATTCCAAATAGGTGCATAATTAAGGCAACACAAGAGTATTTTATAGATGCACTGTTATAGAAGTAAGGCAAAAAGAAAGCTTATTTCTAGGCACTGGCTGTCAAAGTCTGTTACAAGCAGTAGCGTACTGTAAGCTCTCTGATGCTGTTCCAAAAGGTCCTAATACACCGTGTCAGGAACAATGGATACAATTGGGCCAACTGTATTACAGCTCCTTTCTCATGCCTCTGGCAAGTAACAGGATTTCCTAGGACTTCAATCTGGTTCTGAGCCATTGCTCTTCCCGCCAACTGCCTAAGTGGCTTCTGAGTAAGTTGAAGGCACCTGGCTTTGGTGTTCAGTGGGACACAGAGCAGCGTCCCCTGCAACTGAGGTGACCTGTCACTAATAACGGGGGATCTTCCTGCATTTTCTGCAAGTTAAGTAGCCACAAATTTTCTCGCTATACTCCGTATCATGCTTTGAGCTGTTCAGTGAGATGGGGTGATTTGCTAGCGAGCAAAGGGTGTATTGCTCTCCCCACCATAGGTAGCAGTTTTCTGCCTTACTGCTCCAATGAGCAAGCTATGGAAGTGTTTTCACTTCAGGGCTTGTATTTAATTATGTGCATGAAAGCTAGCCAATGCGTATGAGCATGTTACACAGCATGTGTTTATCTTGCCTTGCTCATTCACGCTGAGTTGATATTGGCTGGTGCATCCTCCAGGGAAGTGCACTGTTTTTTGGGCCCTTAAACAGAATTAAGTGCTTCACTTCCAACAGCAGCCCACTTTTTCTTCGTCCCATTGGTTTCTTTGGTCTTGTGCAGTTAGGTGAGCCCTGTGCATGAGCACATGTTAAAGTATTTGAGCTGTCAGGAGAAGCAAGTAGTCTTTCCCTCCTGATTTGGCCAGAATAGCACCTTCTTTCTCTTCCCAAGGGCAGTCAGAAACATCTCTTCGCTCATCTCTCCTTTATGCAATCAACCAGACAAAGAGGGTAGCAATAAGACCTCCTTTTCTCCTTCCCCAGTCCCTCCCACGAGGTATGTTGGTAGTAGATGTGTATCATTGCAGTGGTGCTGATAAGGTCCTGTGGAGCGCTTGTTCTAGTAGTTAATTGTCTGTTGATACACACAGGGCAGTTCACATCTTTCACCACCACTATTTCAGCCCGTCTGCAAATTTGCGCAGGCTTCTTACATTGGTTACACCTGGTCATGTTTTCAAAGTTTTCTCTTCAATCAGCATACCTCGAAGGCAGGTGCTTTAGCATATTTTTGTTTAGTCATTTTTGGGGGGTTTTGTCTTAATAGAATTTGAATGTCTGATGTCTTCACATGGCCTTGAGTGTGGTAGCTTTAGGCACAGGTTTGGGATTCTTTTATCTCACCCTTATCCTACACTTAATCCAATACAGTAATTGCCTGCGGTCCATGGTTGCATTTCAGAGTGGAGTTGGCAATACACAATAGACATTCACAATGAAAGCCTGAATTTGAAGTATCAGATGGTGCGGAGATGGCATGGTGCTTTCTAGATGTATCAAATGTGCTCCATTTACCACCACTCTGCCTGCCACACTTATGCCAGTTTAGAGATCACCCTGTTAATGAATGAACTTCTTGGACATGGTCTATAGCCTCTTGAGCAATTATTTCAGCCTCTGCCATTGCAGTCTCAATTTGGCTAGAAATAACTATAGCTTTCTGTAAAGTTAGTTCTGGTTCAAGCAGCAATTGCTCACATAGCCGTGGTATGGCTGTTCCCTCTACAAGCTCCACAGACATATCCCTGTGCTAGTATGTATTAAATTCTGTAAGTTAGCATCATTAGTATTAGGTTCCTCCATTTTCTGAAAATGATGGAATATGTTAAGGAGGAGTTCTTCATATTCAGTTGCAATAACTGGCTGAAAGCAGTAGTGAAAGTCAAAAGCGTCCAAAGTATTCAAAAGCCAGACTACAGTGGGCATTAGTAGGGAGACTGGCTTCCCAGTGTTTGGGCGTTTGTTCTCTTTAGTAGCAAGACTATATTTCTGGGAAATTTAAAAAACACTTTGTAAATAAATCATTATTTTTAATGCTGGCTGTGTTTAGAGCCCTGAACAGGTTCAGAATCCTGTTGTTACAGGGACAATAGAAACACACACGAGACCCCATATCAAAATGCAAGGCATCAAAGAAGGTCTGAGTGATTAAGTAGGTTATTGAAAAAAGAAGATGAAGTAACAAAAGCTGTATGACATTTCAGCATAGACTAGCCATGTGCACAATTTATCAGAGTCAAATGGGGTAGTTTCTTGTTATCCCACCATTCTCAGCTCACTCAGAGGAAGAACATTGGAACAAGTGTTATGGAGGAGAGGGAGTATGTATGTTTGATGGCAAAGACTGGGACTACAGTACAAGCTGCTTTACTCTAGGATCTTCCAGCTAACAGCTAAGGTTTTATCCCAAAATACCAAATAAGCAAGTTGTGGTGTCAGCTAACAAACGTCCCAGGTAACGCTTCACCTAACATGGTGGGAGGAAACTGGGGACCTTCTGGGAGGGCTGACTAGAAACAGTGTGCCATGTAACAGGGACTTTGGAAAAAGTGTAGTAGTGAGTCTCAAATAGCTGATATATTTCAAAAAGGCATCCAGAAATCTGGGTGGTTATCTGAGCTAAACTGAACCTTTTAAGGTTAACCCATCATTAATAAGTTCATTCCCAGGATTAATGGCCATGCAATACAGTATGTGCGTGTTTAGTGAAGCCACAAATAAATTATGAAGGTTAATAAGTGTTTCTCTGAATAAGGAGAATTATTCCCCAGGGAACCACAAAATGTGCTATTAAGGCCTTAACAAAATAGGCGGCCTCTACCATTTTGAGATTGTGGCTTGTTTTGTTAAATAAGGCAGTAATTGTTTTTGTTTTAATAGTGTGACTGGCCAGGTATTCCTGCTTGAGCACTTTCTCTGTTTCTCAGGGTGAGAAGGTCAGATCCAACCCTTTAAAATTTGATTTGGAAAATAGAATGAAGTGGGGTGGGGGGTGGGGGGGACGTCAAACAGAATGGGGTTATGTGTGGAGTTATGGGTCTACAGGAACACTTGCTAACCAGATCCTGCGTGCCCAAGCTAGCGATGGTCTTCACCAGGTCACCAGACTTCCTTGCCCTTCAAATATACGTGAATGAACAAATGAATTAATGCTGAGAATTTTTCATTCAAATAGATGGGGATGACCTTTGCATGGCCGCTAGCCAGGGTGCCACTACAGGAGCTGTTATTTGAAATGTCTAAGATGAGATAAATACCTAAGATGACATAACAGCCTTTGAGCACCCTGTCCACGTTATATGAATTGATGGATGATATCACTGGGAGGACAGCACTGTGTTTGATTAGCACTACAACACAGGGAGGAATGTGGTTCAGAGAGAGACACCTGTAAGGACAACAGACATAAGAAGACACTGAGAGTGTCAAGGAAATAAGGATAGCAAGAAATGAGCGAAAACTGTATTAGTAAATATTTTGATGCTTTTGGATCAGTCTTCAGAAGACCAGAAGACTATATATCCAGCAGAGATGAGCTGGCCATGTCAGCTTGAGTTCTGTGCCTTGACAGTAAGCTTCAGAGTTTCACCGGTTGCAACTTGAAATGTTTTCTTGAAGGACACATGGGCTCTTTTCCAGCAGACTCCTCTGAAGCAATGGGAATTAAATGACCACTGATTTTCAGAGATCCGCAAATCACCATTGCTGTAAATACTACTCTCCCTTTGTCTGAGCTACAGCTGCACAGTTAAGAGGAACTTTGCAGAGCTTCTGTTGTCCAGTCTCCCATGGCATGAAGCTTTTATGACTCTACAGTTTCTTAGAACACGACAGAAAAAACCAAACCCACCAATCTTTGGTTAGTGTAATGAATTTCAGACAAGCTGGTCCAAAAATGGACCCTGTGGTCATCATCTAAAAGTCAACGCTTTCCAGGGGTGACGACGTTTTGTTATCATAATATTTCCTTTGGGATAAAAGAGGAAATAAATGTTCCATCTCAGATACCACTGTGTGATAACTGTCAGCATATATTCACCAATGTAAGTAGTTCCTGATGTTAGATAATTTGGTCCTGAAACTAGGTGAAAGGAGGTGGCTTTAGCTGAATTTTGCTGCAAATTTCTGGTTCTAAAGCTAGTAACAAACCTCGAGGCATGAAAATGAAGGCAGAACGACCTCAGTGCAATTCAGATGCTGTACATGAACATTCTGTGGGCAGAATTTGAAATTTCTCTCTTGATCTGGGTCCAAACACTGCGGCTAGAATCTACTCTAATCAAATTGAAGAAGAAGCTTGCATAAACGCCTTCAAACAGAACCTGCCAATTTCTGTAGAGCTCTGCTGACAAGCAGTTATTTTTCCTGTGTTAATATCGTTAGAGGAAAGTATTTGAACAGGAAAATAAACAAAAAGGCACATTGACTTGAGGTTGAGTGGAAGAATGAGGATAGCTGAAGTCAGTGGGAGTTTTGCCATGGATTTTACTGGAGCTGAGGACTTCATGCATTCTGTTTCCTTCTAAATGTTTGCAGAGAACTGAGATGCTGAATATTGAAACCAATCTCCAGGTGCCAGTTACTGTCAAGAAAATGTGTGTGTGTGTCTGCAAGTGAGTATGCAGGCACATGCTTCTTATTAAGATATCCTTTTGCTGTTTCAAATTTAACTTAAAAAAATATTTCTTTAATGTAAGGACTAGATCAATGTGGCACTGACAGAAGCACAGGGGCAGACCAATGTGAGCTGCTCCTGAGCTAGCTCCAGTGTGCATTCATTCTGACTGGAAACTGCCTTGCCTTCTGCCCTGGTTTCCTCAAAAATATTAAGGGCTGATCATGTCAAATCTCCAGGTGTTAGTTTGTCATGCTTGCACATAGATACACCTTCCTCATTTCCCTTCAGTAGGAAACTGTAATGAATTATTTTAGCTAGTGCTGAAAGATTTAATGTACGTTTACTTCACCGCACAAAGGGAAATTGTTTTTTTTACCGAGAGCTGAATGTCAGCTGTATCAATTTTGACTTCCCTCCTTATGAAGAAGCAAAAAGCAGTGCATGTTGCAGATATTGTTAAGGAATAATAAATGAAGTCTTTGAGGAAGATAAAAATCAATTCCTCACCCTGTGAATTTTTTTTGAGGAAAAAAGGAAGAGGGCATTAGTAGGGAAAAGGACCATTTCTGAAAGTGGTGATTGTTATTGGTGGAAGATCAGAGAAACCGACTAAAGACTGGTTCTGAAGAGAAGCGCTGTGGCATTTTGGAGTGGAAGTCAGCCAGATAAATTAGTGGAATATGAAAAAGTCCCAAGGAAGAGTGAGACTCAGTGTTTCGAACTGATGAGTGCGGCACGCTGCTTGGTTATTTTTCAAGGTTGTAGCACTGGGAAAAAGTTGACTATAGGTTGCTTTTGCACAGGAAGATGGTGACGTGTATGGACGCTTCCTTTTTAAGGGGAAGAGTGTATGTGTTTATCCAAAAGTCAAAGAAAAGTGTGGAATACTCAATGAATTAGTGTAATCCTAGTGGGAGGTCCAGGTGATCCTTGGTGGCTTGGAAAAGTTGGGTAAACTTTTGCAAACATCTTGCAAAGTCCTTTCTTGGCTAGTGTCAGCTTCTTAGTTCACCATGCAGCTTCTTAATTTCCCTCCTTTATCCAAAAGCAATTGCATGCCTGGCTTGGAGATCTTTAAACTGTGAGAGTTTCAGTGACTACCAGTATATTTCTTCATGCTAACTCATTGTTTGGTTTGCCTTCAGCAAATACCGCTGCTTCTGTTTAGAAAGAAGAATGTGGTACTGAACCTGTAAACAAACAGTATACATGGGAATAATAGATAATTACTATGTCAAAGTAAACTATGATCTAGTCAGGATGGAAAATCCACTTCTGGCCACTGCTGTAGTGGATGATGACATTAAGAACAGATAACTCCATTATGGAAACTGCTTGGAATTACTTTATTTTAAATGGCAAGCACTTGCTTAAACATAACAATGAGCAAACGAAATCATTTGTTGAGACTTGACTCTCTGTTAATTGTATACCATAGAGTAGCAGGTGTCTAAGTATGGTTTGTTTAATCTGTGTTTTTGAGTTGCTCTGAGGCTGCCAAGAACAAATATTCAGTACTGGAAATTAAATCTTAAGAGATAATTTGGAAAAGGCAATTAGCTGGTAGGTCTGGCTGAGTTGTAAAGAGTGACTTGTGAGAATCCTCCTAAGAAAGAAGACGCTCAGTCAAGGCCCAGGTCTACGAAGAACTGCATGGTTGACCTGATTGTACCTATATACTACAGGCTTGATTTCAGTAAAGCAGAAGAGCTTCAGCTTTTCATGTGAAGCAATATATTTTATGAATTTTAAATTTTCACATACACTTCTATTGTCTCCTGACCCAGTGGTTTTTAAAGGTACAAGTGGGTTTTAAACATTCAGAAGGGAAATGTCTAAAATACCTTCCAGTGAGCTTTTCTGAGAATACATATGTGTTTTTTTTATTAATTACCTGTTTATTCTCCTCTTTGACACAGACTTGTAGAGCCTAGATCACAACTGAATGAAATGTGACAGGAGATAAAATAGGTAATGAGGGTGGATTGATAATGAAGCATTTGCTAAGGTTTCTTTTGCCTCTTGTTTCAGAGAAGGCTTTACTACTGATTTCTGATTTTCCCAAACTCCCCTTTTCTCTATGATACTTCAGTGCCAGTTACTAGCAGGATTGCATCAATATACGAAATCATATATGAATGATAAATACATTTAGAATACAATATTTTCTCTGAGGGATAATTTGCTTACTTAAGTGATATATAAAGCATTTTTTCCACTTATTCTACAAAGACATTAGAAGAGAAAAAAATGTACATATCAGTTCATGGATCTAACACAAAGATCTGATATTTTTGGTATTGGGTGCAGAATGAGAACATTTATTGTGAAAAAGTGGAAAATAAGAGTTTTGGTTGCATTTCCTATATATTTCAATTGTATGTCAGGATATTTCCTTTCAAGGATGGCTTATTACAGTAGCAGTTTATAAATATGCAGTGTTTAGGGAAGACAAAATCATTCCAATTGGACAAAATACCATCAAAATACATCAATTCCAATTTAGCTTTACACAGAGCAGCATCAGAGAAATGAAAGTGCAGTCTTATAAATGTAGGAGATAAACCTTTGTCTTCACTCTTCCAAAGCAGGAACCACATCCTGTGAGGTGCTCAGCATCTGCTGCCCTAATCAATATAGCTGAGAGTTGGCTTTTCTCGATAGGTTTGTTCTTCTAGCCAGCAACTGTCCAGCTATAAGAAAGCATCATTGTTTGGCGTGAGGAGGGAAAAAAGAATTATATCTTTTATGGGAAATCTAAATCATCTTGTCATCATATAACTCAAAGATGGCCAAGTATGTTTTCCCTCAAATTTGTTTAAACAAACAAATGTAATTCTTAGGTTTAGTCCTTGGAAGCCAAGTTTCCGTCCAACATGAATTTAGGACATAAAGATTTGTTTGTGATGGAAACAATGCCAGGCACTTCTGCATAGCAGCGTAATGGAGCGCCGCTAGAATGTAGCTTATAAAACCGGATTCAGGAAAACAGAGCTACTCTGTCTAATTTGGCCTGCGCCGTGTGATTACAATAGCATAATTGTGCAGCTTGGAAGCCTTTCCCTCTCTGCTGAAACGAGGCAGTATTCAAACACGTGTGAGAGCGTTTCTTCGACAAAAGGCCAGGGCTGAAGCCTCTGTATATCCTCCAAGCCTTCATCTGGGATGGGTCCTCCTCGTGCTGCCGTGACTTCCCGCAGTGACTGCGTGCTGTCACCTGCACGTGGCTCCCGGGGCATCCCAGTCCCCTGGTACAACTGCACCATTTTGTTTAGGGCAGCTTATTTTTCTAGTAGGTTGAAGAACAAATTCCCCCGAATGGGAGTGTTTGCTCTTCTGCCCTGTCAGACAGTGGCACTTTGTTAGCAAAGTTCGTCTGTAGGTTCAGCCTGTGTTGATACCTGGGGGGTGAGTGGGGGTACTTACTGAGTGGGAAGCACTCACAATTTGGATTCTTTTGGAGCCTAGTCCAAAGGTTTTTGAAAAAGATTTCTATTGTTTGAAAGGACCTGAGGTCCATTTCCTGGACAAGGTGTGCGCATACAGTAGTCTTGTTCCAGCAGCAAAACTACGCAAGGAAGGAAGTAAAAAGATCTTTCATTATTGTAATATTTACCCCTTTGTGTTCAGTTCTTCTGAATGTTTCATCTGCTTCTGTGATCAGTAGTACAGCAGTTTGTATGTGACTGTCAAAAAAACACAGACTGCATTTTGGTGAAAAAAGGAGAAATTCAGTGAATACTGAGAGAGTACTCTTGTAAGAGAGGGGAGTATAATGGGTTTTTTTCAGCAATATATCATTCGGAAGGAGAAGTTATAGTATTTTTGTTCTGAAAGCAAAATGATCTCCTTATAACACTGTATTTTATGTACTGAACTTTCAACAAAACAAAAATATTAATTGGGGCTCAAAATATTCCTCTGCTTCATCCCAGACCAAATTTTCCTTTCCTTTTTGTTTGGGGAAAATACAAGGAAATTTTATTTATTTATTCTTTTATCAAGGATATGAGAGATGATGGGAACTAAATGTATTAAAATATATTTGTACATACGGTTATATGACATGTGTGCTAGTTACCATTTTTAGAAGCCAGCACATAAATATATGCACTTACATAGACAAAAGATAACTTTGGGATATCTTTGGATTCTCAGTTTCAAAATGCTGGCTCCTGAGGAAATTGAATAAAATATTGCTCAAATACTTGTGTGGGAGACTTCTCTGAACACTCTTTGAACTCTCTTGCAACCTCATGTTAATATTTATGCTAAGTATATAAAAAGCTTGAAAAAAGAAATGGATAAATTTTATTTTTTTAAAGAGGAGCTCTATTCTGAGGGCTTGTTTCCTTCTGAAAAACAGATCTCCCATCTACTTTTAGAATATTTTGACAGAGAGCAATTCAGTAACTTTTGATCCTGATGGCATCACTGTCATGGCAGTCAGAGCAAAGGTTTTGGCCCGACACTGAGATCCAGATCTTGCTGTATATCCAGGTATTTTTAAAATTACAATGATAAGTGAAATGTCTAGCCTTTTGCCATTATGGCCTCTGGTCAAAGTTAGAAATACAAAAATTAGGCCTTTTTGGTGGTAACTGGGGAGAGTGGAATTGGAGGCAGAATCTCATTGATCATCCCTTGTCAAATTTTGAAGGTCAAAATAAAGCTCAACTAGATTAATATATTTCAGAAGTCTCATTGCCAGACTCTGTAGTGGGGGGAGGAAGTCTCAGCCTCCACTCTGGAGAGGCACTCATCACTCACAATAAGAAGAGATATTTTAATTCTGTGATATGCAGCTAAGTTGCCACTAATGGTAGTCAGAGATGGAGGAAGACCTGTGAGTTTATTCTTGATGTTTTAGTCATTTCTATTGACCAAATTTAGCATCCACCTGGATGGGAGTTACTTCTGAGTCTGTACTGACTAAGACCTACTGAATATCCTGCCGATAGACTTTCTCAAGATGTTCTAGAGTTTACATTTTAGGTTCTGTGCTTGGTACATATTTTTGAGCTGCATGGATCACTGTGGCTCTCCCATTCCACTGGGTAATGTTGTCTCCTGAGGAAAGGCAGACTAAATTTTCCTCTGTGTGTGTGTATATGTGCATGTGTGTCCATGCACTTGTTTTTTTCCCCATGTCCCATAACTAATGGCACTACTAAGTACTACCATCAGCAACAACGGCTCCTTGTTTTGGCATGGCTTGCACACTGGTGCAATGTGTATTGCAGTTTGGAAGCTCGGGAATAACTGCATATCTCTTAGAAAGAGATGTTCAAAGACAGAAAACGGTGAAGGATCAGTTGCTCCAGTGGTTACAAGCCTTTCTTGTTAAATGTTTGTGCATATTCCCAGTCTAATTTCGTCTAACTTCAGCTTCAACTTTTGGACTGTACTTTCTCCCTTCTCCTCCTCCCTTCTGAACTGAAAATTTCCAAAATGAAGTCTGCTGTTACACAAACTATGAAGACATTTCTTTGAGTGATTTTAGGGCAACAAGGGACATAAGATTTGAAACCATAGACTAATCTTGGCATCTCATTGGGCCAGCACCAAATGGAAATTGGACCACAGGACATGAATTATGCTTTTAAGTCCTGAAATGAGGTCTGCTCAGATGAGGCATGCTGACTTCAGTGAAGCCAATGCAGGCATATGAGCCTCCCTGAGCAAAGAGATTTGCAATTTCACAACCGAACTTAAAACCCACAGATTTCAAGGGGTGTCCCAAATATGGTAAAATAAACAGAGAAATACTTCCCTTTTCATCAACCAACAGTTGCCATTCACAACTCTAACACAAAACACCAACTCTGGGAAGTTTCTTACTGCTTGGATGAAGGGAAAAATCCAGTGTAATAAGGGTTGTAGCTGTCTTACGCGACTGCTGTTGCTACCCTGGAGGTAAACAGGAAGAGGATCTGATACACGTAAAATAACCAAGACAGCTTAAAGGGGGAATGTGTGATCTTCATTTCCTGTCTGTGAGACAGAGTTAATCACTGCAAGTAGCCGGCAGCATGCGTTTTATTATGGAGAAACCCCTCTGTGTCATTCACAGTACACACTTCAGTGGCTGTCTTGCTTCAATGACACAAGATGTATTTTCCTTTCTTCATCATCCTGGGACGTTGTGGGGTTTTCCTGCCCTCTGAGAAGAGGTTTTTTTTTTTCCCAATTCCTCTTAGCAAAAATGACTAGATAATGAGGCCAAACAAGGAGATACCCTGCAGTTGCTATGATGACACACCTCCCTCCTGGTGACTCACCTAGTGATTTAAGACTTTCTGTTGATAATTCCATTAATGACAAAAATAAACACCTGATAAGAAAATGACTTCATTGGTTATATGTGATTTGTGTGCTGAGCTCCTTCAAGAACTCCCAATATTTAGCGTTAGGAAATAATGCACCATGATTAGAGGTGACCTGCACTGTGGAGAAAGATTCAAGTTCACCTGTAGCCATTGTAAGTATTAAGGCTTTTGCCCTGAGCTAGATGTGAGCTAGAGTGTTTGAATTCCATCCTGGATCCAATTCCAGCTCTCAGCTGTCTGTGGAATGCATGTTTGCCATACCAATTCAGATCTGCCTTGGAAAAGGGTAAAAGGAGAATGCTTATCATCGAGAGGTATAGTTACTAACAGACCAAAAACCTGATTTATTTGTTTCATTTTGTTTGTGCTTTAATACATCTTCCTAGACTGTCTGTGCCTTTATGCCTAAGATTGATGTAAACGAGGGTGGAGATAAACCTGAATAACACTGTCTTTTAGAGGTCTAATAAGACAGGCATTAGTGATTGTGAAACAACTGGCAACATTCATGTTCCTATTTAATGGAAGACACAGCGGCGGCATATGCATGTGGACCTTGTGAAAATCAGGCCAGATAACCAGAAGAACACGTAAGAGCATTAGTCTAAATCTGGTAGATTTTAATAAATGTAAAATCAGGTGATCTTGTGAGAGCTTTTCTTTGTCTTCCCTTTGTTATTCCACTTTGACACTGTGCACCACAGTGCATCATCTTAGATGTTCAGACGATCTAGGTTGCCTTCTTTTTCCCAGGTAACTTCAATCTCATTGTAACCATGAGATGTATCGTTGGCAACAGAGTGTGGAACTGGCCAGTACAATTGCTGGACATGGGTATTCAGGGGGCAGATTTAGCTACAGGTGAAAAACAGAGGATATAACTTAGAGTTTTTATCACGAGAATCAGCTCCAGCACTCCTAAATGTATTATTTAGTAAAAAATGAGTTTCCTAGCTGGTCTAAACTGGTGTAAATCTGCCAGATTTTCTCTGGCACTGGTCACAGCCTACCCAGCTTTAGAAATCTTTTGATATTCTGGAGTACCTATTGACTCCTCTAACATACTGGACAGAAAATAACTACAGACACGTACAACATTTCCATAAATTTTAGGATTTGGAAACTAAAGATGCATGAAAAGGAGTTCTTGTTTTCTCCATTTCCTAGGGACTAACAGAATTATGTTGCTCTGGACTAAGGATTTATTGGATTTGATACTCAGCTCTGAGATATTTAACATCTGTATGGATTTCTCATGCTTTTTTGAGATGAAATCATCTGTTTCCAAATCCCATAATGACCAGAGTTATTGCTAGATTGTTGAAATTATGGGAACAGTGAGAATTTGTTGAGGTGACAGAGGCTGGGCAGTCCTGCAATTGCTGGACATGGTTCTCAGACAGGAGTTGGCACGAGCCAGTGGTGGAGCAGACGGCATGGGCTGGTGTGCGGGGAAGGACCATGGCCAGCCAGCAATGCTCATAATCTGTGGACACTGCTACATATATGCCTTGCTGACACGCCTAGATATGCCCATAGTCAACGCAGATGGTCTTGCTGCTTATACTTTATATTCTTGTGAGCAGATCGCCCATGTTTGTGCTCCTTGTTTGTAAGCTGAATGATCAAAATAGTGGTCCAACCTCATGACACCACCGTGCTGACTGTTCTCTATGTGTCATCTTCAGCATGTGGGGCCTGAGGTGTCTCTTTGCATAAACCATTACGGTTTTGTCATTTGGATGTTACGGTTTTGTCATTTGGATGGGAAAAATTTCTACCAAAAGAAAAATATTTTTTAAACTGTACTTTTACATCTCTAGAGAACTCCTGGATAGTAAACACCAGAGGCTCGATTCCCAACCATATTGTGGTCATAAAGATCAAGAAATTTGAGGAAAAACATCACTGAGACTGTCACAGTGTCTGTCATCTGCATGGAAATCCTGGGTTCTTGGATTAGACTCTTGGATTATCCCTCCCAAAGCGTCAGACGTGGGATAAGGACAGCCTGTTATTCCTGCATCTCTGCTGCAGGTCTTGTGACGATTACAGCTAAGTTGGCCAGTGAAAGTCTGCAGCTAAGTCTGCAGCTAAGATGTAGATCCATTAACAGAAATGTCAGTTTACTATAAAGAAGGCTCTTGTGAAATTTCCTACTGTATACAGCGAGGTGACAAAAACACAGTGAAACATCCTGAGATTCCCCGTCTATTTTTGCAGTTCCAGGAGGATTGAACAAGCAGCTAGAAACCAAAGCCTTTAACTGAGCCAAAGCAAATAAAACTTTTTGAGGTTCCTCTTGTATTAGTTACAAAGACACTTAAAACCTTTCAGAGACAGATGTGCTGCTGCTGGAAAAATAGAAAAGCAAAATATGACTTAAAAGCATTGAGTTCTTCACAGGGGGCTTGATTTTTTGAGCTACTAGAGTAGATGGTTTTTCAGAAGGTTTAAAAGCAGGAGGAATAAGATGGAGATTATAAAATAAGACAGAAGAACAGTAAGTGAATCCTTAAAAAGTCAATATTAGCCCAGGATTATAGCTTCACCTCATTACTTTGTACTGGTCAGCTCCTGTGAGCAAAGTTAATAACCAAACTAATAATTAAGAAAGCAAGGAATATTGCTCAACCATGAGTCGTTACCAAACAGCACTTATCAGAATGGTTCACACTCATGTCACTTGTACTGGACAAAAACACGGACATGGTAACTTTTCCTACTCATTGACTATTAGTCACATCTTGGTTAAACTGATACATCATTTTAAATATTACAGAAATGTGGCACTTTGCTCAAATAAGGCATCTGTTCCAGCAAAATGTTATGTTTTGAACATTAAAAAAAATGAAATAGAGTTTTCTGTTTTTAAAGAAAGCATGTGGACGTGAAGATGAGTCAGTTGGTTTGAGTAGTTACTGTATGTGAAGTTATTTTGAATCACGTAAAAATTAAAAATACTTTGAAAGAAATCACTTTCCTGAAATATTACTTTAGTGTTTTTCTTTGCCTTTGTTTTATTTTTATCTTTCTATTTTACCAACCACTCAGCAAGGGAGAAAATAGCAAACTTTTACAACACAAGAAGATCAGGAGATTACAAACGTAGTCATGTAGTTGTGGGATTCTGAATGGAGAGTACAGATGAAACATCAGCCGCAACCAAACTCCCCTTAGAGCGTTAAGACATGCCAGTTAGAAGTTTAGGTTTTCTGTAAACACTAGGATTATATCTATGACCTTGATAATTTGACAATTCTTAAAATAAGTGGAACTGGGGGGATATTCAAAACCTTATAAAACAGAGTATTCTGAGCAGTGATATTCCCAAAAGCTGTCTAGAACAAAACAGGGGACAACGAAAGCTGAGGGGATATTTAAATCCAAGGAGCTTCTAAGACTTTTGTATGACTTTCCAGGGAGGTGGGTCTGGGTTTGTCAATTTGCCTAAACATCTTCACTCCATATGTTTTCACATTTTGCTCCTAAGCTTTTAATGCATTTTACATTAAACAGTGATTGAATAAAAAGAAAATTATCCTGGGATAATTTCAGGAAGCAGTTTTCCTCCTCCCAGTGGTGTGTTCTGCCTATCAGGCTACAGAGCTGGTCTCTTGCCTGCTGCTGGCCTGGCTGGAGGAGTCTTGCCTTCGTGGCCACACTGACACCCCACCTTCTGCCTGCGGGAAATGCCCTTCGCAGGGGCAGTGTGCTATAACCCAAGGGTTAGAACCTCCCGGCGCAACAAAAGGCAGAGGTTTTAGCCCTTTTAGGCTGAGGGAAGGCAACACCTAGGTCAAGGCCTCCCAAGAGATGCGCTGGAGCTTTTGGGATTCACGGAGAAGGTCGCTGCAGCAGGCAATGGAGCCTGCCCGGCACCATCAGGAGCACCTGAAACCTGGGGCTACCCCCAAAGCACACAGGTCCCACCAGTGGGATTCACATGCAGGTACAACCGTCTCTGTATGCTTGGGTTTTCCCCCAGTGGGTATTAGTGACACTTTATTAGGAGACACGGTACTTCAACAGCCCTTTGGAGAATGGTTTTGTGATTACAGGTGTGGCGCTCCTGAAATTACTCTATTGCCTGCCCTGGCAGCAAGGTCCTGCCTGACAGTGGAATGAGAGCCAGGCAGTGAAATGTGAGTGAAAGGGCATTTCAAAGCATTCAGGCGTTTAGCATCAGTGTTACGCTGACATTCTTATGTGTGGGAACCCACCATGTTTGCTGAAGTAGCTGGTGCAATGAATGTTGATGCGGTACAGGAGGCAGAAATGGCCAGACTTTTTGGCCTGAACTCCTCAGCTGCAAGTGGAAGTTGAAGGAGAAAGTTGTCAAGAGAGGGGAAATTAAAAAAAAAAATAAAAATAGTGCATGTGCTACTGATCCCTGCTCTATTTGTGGATATGCTATGGATCAGAATAGGCTGGGACTGTGATCCTCTTGCAGGCTGAAATAAAAGAAATTAAAATGGAAAAAATGCTCCCTGCCCAGTTAAGATTAATTCTAAAAAGTATTGTTTTGGCATAAAACTTACAGACCTCTTCTAGAAGCTAAAATAAGAGGACACTGCAGCTAAGGCCTGTCACAAGGGTATGTTCTGACATTTGTCCCTTCCCTCCCTTTACCCCTGCTGCCTGCACTGACAAAAACCCGCTACAAAACAATAGATTTGTCCAGAGGCAACAGGAACGAAAAAGAGGCCACATACCTCTGTGGCAGGGGGGAATCAGAGATGCGCTTTATTCCGTAGCTGGATGTGATTGCTGTCCTCACCTGCATCAGGAATACTTCAGACTTCTTGCCTGATTTGTCTGTCTATATAAAACCAATATGAAAGGCAGAACAACCCCACAATCAAGATGACTTTGCAGTGGCCAGTGTGAGTGTGGTGCTACTGCACGTGACACAAGGACTATCAGGTGGAAAGAAGAAAGACTCTACCACTAGCAGGGCCAGACAGTTTAAATCGTAAAACAATTATGGTTGGAAGAGACCTTTAAGATGATCAAATCCAAAGATTAATCTAATGTGACAGAGTTGCCACTGAACCATGTCCCTCAGAGGTACATCTATACATCTTTTAAATACCTTCAGGGATGGTGACTCAACCACTTCCCCAGGCAGCCTGTTCCAATGCTTGACAACCCTGTAAGTGAAGAATTTTTTTCCTAATATCCAATCTAAACCTCCCCTGGTGTAACTTGAGGCCAGTCCCCCTCATCCTCTCACTTGTTACTTAGGAGAAGAGACTGACCCCCACCTCGCTACAACCTCCTTTCAGGTAGTTGTAGAGAGTGGTAAGGTCTCCCCTCAGCCTCCTTTTCTGCAGGCTAAACAACCCCAGTTATCTCAGGTGATCCTAATGAGACTTGTTCTCCAGACCCCTCACCAGACAAAGGAAAGCAATGCAGCAGCAGCTGCAGCCTGTTATGGCTGATGATGGGTGGTGCCATTCAGCTCAGGCCCACTTCGCTTCAACTCCTGGGCTGCTCGCTGTCTTCTCCAACTGCTCCTGCCCATGCTCCAGCTAGCGGAGAAGGGTAAAACCTGCTGTTAATCTAGTGCGGCTGAAGAAAGGTGTTCTCTGTGATGCTGTAATTTGAAGCTGGCCTTCTGAAGCCTTTTGGAGCCTGTGAAATCTGGTCTGAAAATGTTATGGTAAGATACTGAATGCTCTGCTTCTGATTAATCAATGAGTACTGTAGAAGTGGTTGGGAAAGTGCCTTATTTAAAAGATGTTGTAAGCTTGAATTGAGAGCTAAAACATGTGAAATGAATAGTCTGAGGAAAAAATATGCAATCGTTTTCAAGATGCTTTAAAAGTGGGGGTTTTTGTAGCACTCAAAACTTATTCTGCTTTGACTCCTAAACCTAATTCTGTCTCTATATGTAGCACTAACATGAAAGTCAAAATGCACTGTTTCCCCCTAAATTTTTGGGTTTGGAGTTGATACAGTCCTATAAAATGGTTTGCTTGGGATAAAAATGAATTTTTGCTGATGGGAAAAGTTAATAAGGACCCTTTAATAGGCTTTACATAGACTGTATTTCCTCATACTGTTTTGATGCCTTGTCTTCTAAAATTGACATAAAACAGAAGCCCCAGAATTACACAAACATGAAAGCAAAGCTCATTTTGTTGATTTGGAAGTACTGTGGTTCTGAAGTCTCATGGTGCCCCTATTTTATCCATTTTCCCTTCTATGGAAATTGTCAGTGTATTCGCCTGAAGTGTGGTTATGTCATACTGTCGTATCCCAGATGATTTTGGACACCGCAGAAAGTCACGGTTAGAGGGAGTGTGTGAAATGTCTGAACCTTTGAAAGGTTCAAGCATGCGATGAATGTGCTTCATTATCCCAAATGTAGGCTGCCTTCTGCATTCATAAAGCAATACTTTTTGCAGTAGATGAGTTATGGAAAAACAGATAATGATTCATGAAAAAAATCCTACTTGCACACAGTTGGATGATCATCTTACTGCTGCTTGCTTTTTTTCTAAGCACGAGTTTGGGTGTGGGTGCACAGTGGCATGTGGATAGGGGAAGGGAGGACTGTATGTGCATGTGAGTTTATATATGGAATTAATATATGGATTGGGATATTCTTTTTAAGTCTGTAAAGTGTGCGTGCTGCTTTTATTCATTAGCACCTACAAAGGACTAATTGCCATCAGGCATGTAGGTGGAATTTTTGGCAGGGAGCAAGAAACGCAATAGGTTTGATGACAACCAATGATCTGCCAAAGCCTTGTCAGAAGAAGAAGCTAGTTTTGCTGTCACTCACCCACCCCTTTAAATTCAAATGCAGATGCTTCCAGGGGGTGTGTGGCACCCGTCCAAGTCAGCGTTTGAAATAGAGGGCTCCTAATACTGTATATACAGACAGGGCTGTAGCTGGGGCTGCTGCATAAGGCTTGAGGTGAGAGGGAAACACAAAAGCTGACATGGAGAGGAGAGGATATGGGCTGCTCTGCCCTTTCTGCAATAGTGACAAGAGGGCACCTGGTACGGGTGGTGGCTGCTCTGTGGTGTCCAGCAGGACCTCTCGCTGGGGAAGCCAAGGACAAGAAGTGGCTCTAGGCTTGTAAACCCCATGAGACCTGTCACGGGAAATCCTGGATTTACAAGAATGACTTTGCTGTGCTGTGGTGCGTCATGCGACTTTAATCAGTGTGGTACCTTTGTGGTTGAGTGACAGCGGCATGTTTCAGATGTTGTCAGTACTGGGTTTATATCTGCTGCTAAGGACAAGAGACAACCCAGGAGGCCAGAAAGGGCCTGCCTGACCATTGGGCTAATCTTGGATGTGACACTTTTCTCTCTTGTCCGTTAGCTCCAGTTCTTCAGCTGGAAGCCAAAGCTCTTTGAGAAATTCTTGGAGAAGTCCAGAATAATAAAAGTGATGTGGCTAGAAGCTGCCAGCATGTTATGCACTTGTGCTGTTGTGAACAGCACATCAGCTGTGGCTGAAAACTTGCCTATATGGTAGCTGTAGAATGGATATCTGCCGTACAGTAAGGTGCTACAGGATGTCTGCATAAGGAAGATTATCTAAACAATGACAGTTTTTATTTCTCCATCAAAATAAAGCAAATTAAACTGTTTGAAAGAAAGCTAAGCAAATTAAAATTATATATTGCCCTCTATTAGCCTTTGCTTTTGCAGTATTAAACTCCGTGTCTTTTATTTTGGCTGGAAAATGTAATTATATTCCTTACAATTAATATGTTTGGGTCTATAGATGAGTTCCAAATGTGTGTGATGCGTAAGATGGGCCTGTGTTATCCCTGCTTTTGACTTGCATATTTTTAAACATCGTCTTATGGCAGCAGCTGAAGAACTTCATTTAATGCAAGGAACTGTCTTTACAGTTTTTTGAGGTTATTCTAAGAATAAATGTAATCCTTTAGCTAGTTGTGTAGAGCAGGTATTAACTGTCTATGAGAGGGCCTACACTGTTGTGATTGAGGTGAATGAGATGGGTCTTTTGAGTCTGGCTCAAATTCTCTTCGTATCCTAGAGTCAAAGGAATCCTCTGCTAGCTTCTGGATTGTGTACTTCTCCTATCACCTCAGATGACCTCCATCTTCCCTCCCAAAAAGAGGGAGAGGTGCTAATTCTGCTGAAATGTGGCATTTATTACCTGCTGCATTCCAGAGGGGTTGCTACTTCATACTGTATTGATTTCAATATAGTCTATATTCATACCATAACATTTTCTACAGTTTGGAGTTATCTGTAAGAAATCAGTACAGAAGTACACGAACCCTGTGTAGCTGATCATGTAATAGAAATAAATAAAAATCTTCCCAAAAGGAGGGGGGGGAGGGGAGGGGAGGAGGGAGGCAGTGAAAAAGACATGACTGAAAGTAAGGTACCTGTTTAAAAAAAAAAAAAAGTTATATGGAAACTCACATATTGGACTGGTTGCTGTAGTGTAGAAGTCTTCCCATAAAATAATATTGTATCTTAAGTGTTTCACAGGGCTGTTGTGAGACTAATAAATGCTTCCTAATCGCTTTGACAGCTTCAAAAAAGGTGCTATGAAAGTAATAGTTATTTCTGTTCTGCTTTTTTTATTTTCCATATTACAATTGTGATCAGGAATTGGAACATCTACTTTTATCAAATGGTGGGTGGTATCTACTTCAGTTCTTATGCCTATTTCTCCAAGTCACAAACTGACATTGGAATAACAAATAAAGAAGAAACGTAACTGGGTGGTCCTATATTTCACTTCTCATAATGTCACAAGAAGAACACACTCAAATAAAAATAATGCTTCGTTTATTGCATGTATAATTAGTATGCTTAGGCAGCAAGTTCTACAGATTAGTGAGACAGACTTCAGGGCCAAATTCAGTCAAACTTTATCACATTTCATGAGGGTCCTTGCCAAACAATTTAGTTCTGGCTTTTCTGGTGCTAAGTACTATTCACTGTAGCAGAAGTACACGGTAAATTTATTGAAGGGAGGAAACCTGATTTTTTTTGGGGGTCTGACCATTTGTGGAGCCTACAAGAACGTAGTTCATGCCTTTATACATGCCCTTTTCCTTATTTTCATTCTTTGAATTTCAATGAAAGACAGCTTTACAAACACAAACCTACTTTCTTCTGCTATATATGGTCACTCTGGTATTTGCCACAGAGATATTAAATAGCTACTGAAGGGAAAGCGCACTTGTGAATGGGAGAGGGGGTAGCCCATAGTCTGTTAGTATTCAGATAAATAGATAAAAAGAATGGAGAATTTGATTTATAGAAACTGACAAGAACGGCACCTGAATTTACACTGGCCAAGAAAAAAATTAAGAGAATGATCAATCTTCATGTCCAAGGGCATGAGCTGATCGCCAGCTGCAGTCGGAAGTCCTTCTTTCCTATGGCAAAGTCATCACAACTTGGTATACCGACAGAGTTTTACGTTCCCCTTGAGAATCACATGCTTTCTCTTAAGCAAGTCACTTGCTGAGAGAGGGCACCCAACTATTGGGAACATGGAAGTGCTTTGGTACTCAGCTTTTCTCCTACAATTGTACCTTGTTTCTCCACCTAAATACTGCCAGAGTGTTTAATTGAACCTATTTCTTATTTGTTACACAAGTGTTGCATTCTGTTTTTCAAGTCCGGAGTGACTACATTATCTTGTGATGCTTGTGAATGTTAAGCCCCTTATGCTTGTAGGTGGAATTAAAATTGCTTTAGTTATGAAGGCAAGGCTTCAGCCTGAGCTTGATACTGCTGAGAGATGAAGATACGTAACCTTTCCTTTCCTTTGGGGTGTATTAAAGTCCTCCAGATAATATTTGTAATCCACATATCAACTATTAATTGATTAAATAATGCTTGTAATCCACATGTTGGCCAATGACCCCATGAGTTCAGGGCCCTCTGTGCAAATGCTCTGTATTTCTCTGCTGATAGTCCTCTCAAGAACTTGGGAGATGTTGCTGTTGGTAAAGTACCTTTTTTCTTTGTCTTGTGTAGTAATTTTGGCTAGCGGATTTGCATGATCAGGCCTTTCCTAGCCTGATTTTGGCTGCTTTTTCTGTCTCTGAAGAGAAGTTCACTGGAGCAGTAAGACCCATGTAACACAGAATTTATTCATGAAATTTCAGAAGTTCTTGTCCTTCTCCCCTTTGAATTGGAAATGCAGTAATTAGACCTGAGATAATTGCTGCAGTTCTAGAGATGTGTGGTCTGTGGCATGATGAGTCCAACACTAAAAAGTATAGATTATCCCTTGCTTGGAATCAACATACCTGGATCAGCTCATAAAAATTCCTAATAAAGAATATTCTACAGCTTCTCTAAGTAGCCTTTCCAGTGCTTCATAACTATCGTAAATAGATATTTAGAGAAAACTTCACTGCAAATTAAACCAAATTCTCTCTGAGCTACTCCAAATGCATATGGAAAACATTGATCACCATTGTCTCTGTAACTGCTTCTTACATACTTGAAGGCTGTCATCATGTCTCTGCTCCCCTTTCTCCTCTCTGGTCTCTCCAGAGTAAACAAGACCAGTTTCTTCATCCTTTTCTCATGTTAGACATTTTTCTGGTCTCTCAAATTTGCCTTGATTGATCCTAAAGCATGGTCTGGAAATCTTGACTCAATTGTACATTTAAGGCCTAACCAGAACTGAGCAGAGCAGCACAATTATTCCTACAAGCCAAAATAGTTGAACCAACCCAGCTTGATCAAATATTTTGATGCTGTCAATTGTGTATAAGTGTAGGCTCAAGTTGATAGTTAGAGCCGACAGAAATGTCTTCCTATTTTTAATTACAGAGGTAACTAAGCAATTAAACAGAGGTAAAAACATTAATGTTTAACTCAAAGAAATTATGAACAGTGGCTACTTAGGTCTTTCAGAGGTCAAATGAAACGGGAGGATGTACTGTATTTCCAAAGACAGAAAGAGATGCAAGAATGCGCTTTCCTGATACACAATTTTACTTTCCTAAAGGAACCAGACTCCAGAAGTTGCTGTATTCTCTGGCGTTTGTTATAAACGGACATTGCAATTAGACAGACATTAAACACATCTAAGCATATCCACAAGGTAATTTGATCAATCATCTGTGTGCATATGTGTATAACCAACCACGGAAGGAATTTTTACTTATAGTAAAAGATAAGAGCAACTCTGTAGATTGCTTTTTATATCTTTTTTTCAAAGTATTACAGTGTTTTTGAAAGGAAAAAAGAGGAACAGAAGTGAAATGGGTATTTATTATTTAGGCTGTTTAATAAAAAAGCAGGATTTTCCACTTGTCCAAAGCACCAGTTGATGAAAAGCCTGTCTGTTGATCATCTAATTTAATGTCTGAGGAGAATCAGCATTAGTTTACAGTATTATTTAAGAGGAAATGATTTAGAGCATGATGTTGGGCATTGTTGATTAGGTTGGGTCTCGGTATGTGTGTGGTGGTTTTTGAGTGGGGTAGAGTGGTTTTTTTTTTTTTTTTTGGCAAGCTAAGACATCCAGTTACTTCAGTGTAGATGTTAGTGGAGGCTGTATGTTCTTTTTATGTTATTACACAAGGCCCCTTTTAAAGTGCCTGAGAGTGGATTTTGGCCTGACAGTTTTGAAAACTGAGTGCTAAGCAACAAAATAGTAGGAACTGTTTTAAAAACTTCATTTACATGTACAATGTTTGTTCTGGCAAGTTTGGCATCTTCACGCAAGCAAAGCACACAACATAGCATCTCAATCTCAATATCATCTTAATTCAGGGAAGTGCTGAAGTACGTGCCTACCAATAGGCAAATAGTTATACAAGTGTCTCTCCTGGGGAGGTATGTTGCCCTGAATTGAGGCCTACAAAAATATCCTAAGTAAATATATAAAATACTTTTTTTTAAAAAAAAAAAAGTCACCACCATTTTATATTCTTTTGCTTCTACTTATGTGGAACAGTGCGTTGCAAGAAGCTGATCTGTTTTACTAAATTTTTTGAGGAGCGTGATATTAATCAATGTGAAGCTGGCCTGATAGAAGAAGCATCAGTCTTTTCACAAGTGGCTTCAAATGGAACTGAGGGCACCAGAAAAGTCTGTGGGTTTTAGATTTATTGTCTCACCAAAAAAAAAAGTTATCCACCTCTGTTTCACCCATTGCTCATTAACATTATTTAGGTGCTTTGATAACCCCTTGAGCATCAAGTCCTACTTTTGTGATTGTTGCAGCGTTTAGGAGTCTAATGCTGTCACCAGCCTGTGGTCCTATTCTGTCCCACACAAAAAGCAAGAAGGGTGTTCTTTGGTACTGATTTCTTCACATTAAAATATTGCTGAGGAGCAATGTAGAGTTTCTATTACTTTTTTTTTCTCCCCCCTCTCACTCAGCAAAAAACCAGTGAAGTCAAGAGATTTTTGGGTTGGTATGGCTTTATCAAATTTGTGCACATGATCTATTTCCACCAGAGTGTGACAGGGAAAAAGGGTTTTATTGTTGCATTTATTTTGTGATCATGGAAAACTCTCCATTGGGAAAGGAGAAGAGACTTTATGCAGTTCTAAAAATGGTGCTGCAGTGGTACCAAGCAGATCTGTTTAGTTGCACAAAGAACTCTGGGAGTGCAAAATATCTTTAGAAGAGAAAAAGAGAAGACCATGGCTGACAGCCTGGCTATATTCCATACCAAAGAATGTATATCTGTTGAACAGATTTCTTTTTGTTTTTAATTTGTCCTTAAAAGCTATTATTCCTCATCTCTCTCTCTATGAATCATTCAGTAAGGTTAAACAAATTCCCAAGAGTGAGCAAATATTACTCACCTCTTTCCTGATACAGGTAGCTGCGTTGGTGGACAGGTGGAGGCAGGTTACACTGTAGACATTGCTATATTTTCAGTATATCCTTTTAGCTGACTAGAGTTTTCCTTCTAATCCCTGGAACAGATCAACTGCACGTAGACCAGGGTAGAAGCATTATCCAGATATTTACCACATGACTAAAAAAGAATAATAATAGGGGAAAATAATCCCAATCAAAATGGACAACTTGTTTTGTATGGGGTAGTACACGCTTCGCATGGATGACTCACCTGGGTATAGGCCTGCACGGCTACACTGAATTTCTCACACCTCTCATAAAAAGCATCAAAAAGTGAAAAGGCATTTTTGTTCTTCTCTCCCCTCCAAAAGGGAAAGCACAACCCTGCTTGTTTTAGCAAACAATACTAAAACCACTGTAGTTTAGAGGTGTTAAGTGTCCAACTAGCAAAAGTATCTTTGAATAAGAAGGAACCCAGACAGTATGTCATCCTTCACTCTTAAAACACCGGCCTGGTGTTAATACTTTTTCACATTATGTCTCTCTTGTCCTCTAATTGCTGTTATACAGCAAAGTTATTTTCAATTAACTCAGTCTTACGATGTGCGCTTTTTTAGTCAAATTCTCTTCTACACTTGAACTCTTTTCTTCCTTTCCTTGCCACTTCTGTTTTGTGTGGCTTTGTTCTATATTTCTCTATTGTAATACTGGAACATCTAATTAAGATAGGTCGAATAGCTATTTGAACAAAAAATTCATGAACTTCTATGTTTTGGGAGAGCTCAGACTGTGTCAGTTCAGCCTTCCAGAATGATCAAACTCAGTGGCAAAAACTAGACTTGAGTTTATGCTCTGGCTTCAAACATCCTTGAGATGTCAGGACTAAAGATATGTTGATTAGGCTAATATCCACTCCTCAGGTGGTGGCAAGACAGCGACAGAGGGTCATTTGTTTTACTGGGGTGCGCAGTTTGGCAAAACCAGTCTGCCATCTCCCCCCAGAACATTCTTGACTAGCAAATGTTTTCATCTTCTGACTAATTTATTTTTGTAAAGAGTTTTTTAGATGCTTTTTGGTGAGATGTGCTGCACTTTAAAATAACTAGTATTTACTAGCATGTCTAATGATCAAAGCATTACTCAAATGCTTCTTGGAGGCCATTTGCTATAATGGCTATGCAGAACACTTCTGGATTTGTTTGTGCCAACCTCTTTATTTAGACCGTCTGACAAAATCCTGATATAATCTACAGTCAGAATCAGTTTAAGACTTAATTACCTCTTAAGATGTCCTTTATAGCTTCAGACTTTGGTTGAGGCCTCCCCTGCATGGGGATATTAGCAATAGGCCTCTGTTGCTGCACTTGCATCAATTCACACCTAATGTGTTAATCCCGCAGACCACAGGTATAAACCGTAACTGGGTGAAGTCAATGCAACCTTCCATTTAAAAATAAAAGGGATGATGGTAAAGCTCAATATTTTTCTTATGGTTGCAGTCCTGGTGAGTAAATTGTACATAAAACACATGAGAGTTCTCAGGTTGTCCATCTTTGCTTTTGTAAAAGTAGTTGACATTACATAAATGGACTCAGCAGTTTATGCTGAACCACTGTGTCAGAACAGTGTCAGCAATCCCAAATCTTGACATATTATTGGAAGACAATGCTTTCTTCCCAGTGGCATTCATGTAACTATCCCAAAAGGAAAGGGTAACAGAGCTGTCTTAAAAATCCTAAATTTTATTGTATTATAAACTGTAAAAACTATAAATATAAAAATATCTGTAAACTATCTTAACATAGCTTCAAAATTACTTACAGTTCATTAGGAGATAGGACGGGGAGAAAAGCATGTAAAAGATGGCTTTTGATTATTCTCCTTTTATATATGTAGTGCAGTTTTCAGCAGTAATGAATATATCAAACAAATAAAACCTTGACTACTCTCTGAAGTATTCTTACAGCATACTCCATGAATCCCTCTGTGGGAAAAGTAGCCACTCACTCAACCACCAACCAGTGGCTAGGTTCAGTTATATGTTGATGTACTGCTAAACCAGCTTTTTTTGTGTGTACTGCTTTGTTTTTGTTGTAAGTATATTGTTACTAATATTAAAATTTAGTATCGTTTATACAATAAAAACTTTGTAAATTTTTTTAAATGTAGTGCAGCTTTGATTGCATTTCATGTGGTTTAACATGTTTGAGAGAATTATTTTAAGAAGTTTTACCATTTTAATTAAATGCAGACATTTGTAAATGTTTCACGTCTGAAAGTTGTGCTTGGCTGATGCAAGGTCTGAAACTAAATCAGCCTGGCTAAGCCTTAATAACGAACAAAATTTCATATTTATAGTATTCTGACTTTTTGTGTAAGGTTTTATCACTGAGTGATAGGGAATATGTTCTCAGCAATGCCTGTAGTGAGTACAGCTGCCAGCTGTAGCCCACCTCTTCCTGGAGAGTCATGAAATGAGCTGTTGCAGCATGAAAGTTCAGCCTCTCTGCTGGAGAAACCTCCCTGTGAGCTGTTCAGAGTCACTCTCGCTGGCATGTCTGCCTCGGCACTACTGTCTGCGTGGCTCATAGAGGAGCCAGATGGGCCGGCTCTCATTTTTGGCTGTTTGCCTTATGGAAAGTTGAGGAGAGACCCATGGTCTTCAAGGTGTCTCTTATGCATAGCCGAGGCCAGCAGCAGTTCTGCCTGATTTAACCACTGCGGTGACACATGAGGAACAGTCAGGAGGATGTAGAAATAGTGGCAATGCAGGTCACTGCTAGAAAGGCTTGAGAACCTCTGCCACATGGTCGCTGGAGGGTTATTGTTGTCTTTACAACTGGCAGTGGGTTTTAAAGTGGGTTCAAGATTTTTATCTGCTCGTGCTCTGGAGGTCGCTAAGCACCACCCTGTTGGGACATCTGTGGGAAATCATCAAAAACATCGATGCCCAGTGTAGGCACCGCTCCAGGAGCTCTCTTATCCATAAGAGAGGGAGGTATCCAGTCTCTCTCTGCTGGTTAGAGAAGGGAAACATGAAGATTTCATCACAGCTTTGAGAGGCAGAATGGTGGTGAGGGAAAGGGCATGTGATGGCATCTCAATTTGCTTTTGCAAGTTCTGAATTTTGAAATGAGTAAGTAGTGATACCCCCAAAGCAAACAGCATTTCTTAGACCAAGTTCTGAGTTACAACTCCATGAGCTCTGTGAGTTGTTTTGTTTTGGGGCTTTTTGTTGGTTTTTTTTTTTCCCCCAAATGTGTTACCTCATTGAAGACACTTTCAGTAGTTGAAAGATGACTTTTTAATTTTTTTTTTCTTTGAGTAATTGGGGTAGGGAAACAGTCTGTGAGGAAAGCCTCCAGCATTGACTAGAGTTTTCACTGAAAAGGCAGGGAAAATACTTCCACAAGCTGCTTTTTTTTTTTTTTAAATTTAATTTTTATTCTTTCCTGAATGTACTGGGAACTTGCCATGTTCTGGGTCAGGAAAAAGACCACAACCAGTTTATTATTATTTTTCCTTTTAATGAAGCTGATTTCTTTTCCCAGTTTATGCACTTTGCAGTCCACTGATTTGGACAGGAAAATCTGTCCTTGTTAAGAAAAATACTGAATAAAACAGAGTTGTTAGCCCATATCCAAAAATATTCTATGTTTTTGTTTTGGGTTCTGCTGGAAATGCTACATTAACTTTGCCTCAGGGCACTAATTAACAAACTGGCCATTAATTGCTGGTAATAAGGAACTTGTCAGCAGTCATTGTTTCCTTAAACTGCCTAAACTTAAGAGGACAAGTTTAGAAGAAAGTACCTCTCTGAAAGATCCTTGTCTTTCCTCCCAAATGAGAGAGACTCCCAGTAAGTGAATGAAAAGGGCCTTGGGACTATTTATTGTTGGATACTGTTAGTTTCTGAAGCAACAGGGATTTGCCTAGAAATGACCAGTAATGTGATGCTAGAATAAGCTGTTTCTTTGATAATGCTTCTTGCCTTTGATGGAAACAAACCTCACTATAAATAGTCATGAGAGAGAGTGATTTCATTCCCGAGGATTGAAGTGGTAGCCATGTATGTATTTCTTGCCTGTCTTCACTTATCTTGTTCATGTAATAAATGGAATGACGACAGGTATGTGGGGTGACGTTACAGCCAGCAATAACAATTGCTGCCATTCACTCTGCAGGCGAAAAGCTGGGTTGAAATTGGAACAGGTATCTTAAGCCCCAGGGCATTTGGAGAGAGGTTGCAGTGCTCAGAGTGAAGAGGTGGAGAAGTATTCCACTAAACAAAGATGATAGTAATGTTCAGGGAATTCACAGACTATCTTCTGTCTTCTTGTATTCTGGAAGGATACAACGCTTCTGCTTTTCATAGTTTCTGATTTTCAAAAAAGATGTGAAAAAGAATACAAACCCAGATGAAATTCTTTGATTTGGAAGAGTTAGCAGCGGGCTCGTGTTCTGTAGGTTATGTGGAGATTAAAAAAAAAAAAAAAGCAAAAAGAAACCCAGAACTCTTGAAAATGAGAGTGCATTGTTCTGCTACTGTTTAGCTTTTCTTATGCTGAACTAAGGAGGCCAGATTTTCATTTGATTAACGATGATCCAAATGACCATCCATTTTTTTTTCCTTCATCAAGCAACCTTCTTTTTTTCTTAAGTTTAAAATATCTTTTTAAACATCTGATATTTGGTGAATTTTACTTTGATATTCCTGAGAAGGGGTAGATTTAGATGAACTACTATGGTATCTTTTGTTTTTATTTTAATATCCCATATTATTGTGGGAATGTTGAGATTACTTAGACATAGATTGGTGTTTGAATTATAAAAGCTTGTCTAATTAATGTTGATTATTGCAAACTGGATCGATGGAGGAATAAAATTTGTTAGCATTTGAAAGTCGAATGGTTAAATGCATAGAGAAGTACTGTTCCATATCCAAATTGAAGAAGTTTTTTTAAGACTCGCAGATCTTAATTCAAGAAAAGCAGTCACAAATTTTAATTAGATGTAATCCCTCTCTTTCACTGCCCTCTCTCTCCAGCAATCTTGCAAAGCTTGGGGTGGGGAAAATATTTCTGACAAGAGTAAACAATGTATAAATGCACATCTCTTTGCCCCAAATCATTGTGAGTTTACTTACTGCAGTTCCAAAAGTCATTTTGGTGTTACTGTATTTTAGGAGCTTGAATAGATTTTTGATTAATGGCTGAATCAGGTTTTTTTGCCTTTAATTAAAGGTGCATGGGGGAAAAGAAGTGTAGAAAAACAATGGTTTCCCAAAACTAGATATACATAGAAGAAAATACAAACAACCGGAAACAGAAAAGTTTAATGAGACTGCATGTCAAAAAAGATTTGGTGACCTTATGGTGCCAAAATCAAGACATATTAAACCTGACAGACTCCCTTTTTAAAGGCCTAAATGTTCATCTGTGTTAAGCCAGATTTGCTTAAATGAGTGTGGTGGGTTGACCTTGGCTAGATGCCAGGTACCCACCAAGCTGCTCTATCAGTCCACCGCCTCAGCTCGGCTGAGGGAGAGAAAATATAACAGAAGTCTCCTGGGTTGAGCTAAAGACAGGAGGAGATCACTCACCAATTACTGTCACGGGCAAAACAGACTTGAGTCAAGGAAATTAATTTAATTTATTGCCAGTCAAAATCAGAGTAGGGTAATGAGAAATCAAATTTTAAAACACCTTCTCCCCCATCCCTACCTTATTCCCAGGCTCAACTTTGCTCCCAGTTTTTCTCCACCTCCTTCCCCTGTGTGGCACAGGGGGACGGGGAGTAGGAGTAGGGCGTTGTGGTCAGTTCATCACACTGTCTCTGCTGCTCCTTCCTCCTCACAGTGTTCCCCTGCTCCAGTGTGGAGTCTCTCCCATGGGAAACAGTCCTCCACATACTTCTCCAATGTGAGTCCTTCTTCCCACAGGCTGCAGTTCTTGAGCTGCTCCGGCACAGGTCCTTTCCACAGGGTGCATCCTTCATGAACAGACTGCTCCAGCGTGGGTCCTCCATGGGGTCACAAGTCCTGCTAACAAACCTGCTCCAGCGTGGGGTCCTCTCTTTCCATGGGTCCACTGGTTCTGCCGGCAGCCTGCTCCAACACAGGCTTCCCACAGGGTCACAGCCTCCTTCAGGCACATCCAGCTGCTTGGCATGGGGTCCTCCGTGGGCTGCAGGTGGATATCTGCTCCACCGTTAACCTCCATGGGTTGCAGGGCGACAGCCTGCCTCACCATGGTCTTCACCACGGGCTGCAGGGGAATCTCTGCTCTGGTGCTGGGAGGACCTCCTCCCCCCCTTCTTCACTGACTTTGGTGTCTGCAGGGTTGTTGCTGTCACATATTCTCATTCCTCTCTCCAGCAATAGTTGCTGTTGTGCGGTAAATTTTCCTCCTTACATACGGTCTCACGGAGGTGCTACGACCATCACTGATGGGCTCAGCCTTGGCCAGTGGTAAGTCCATCCTGGAGCCATCTGGTATTGTCTCTGTCAGACATAAGGGAAACTTTTAGCAGCTTCTTGCAGAAGCCATCCCTGTTGCTTCCCGTGCTACCAAAACCTTGCCATGCTATCCCACAGCAATGAGAAGGAACAGTCACTTTTGAGAGCCTGATTCATGTATTTTAATAACTACAGCAACAAAGGGAAGAGGCAGCGTCCTGGTTTGACATCAACATTTACCTACGTTACTTGTGAAAATCAGGCCTACCTAATTCAGCAAGGTTTTTGAGCTTACAAAGGAGGCACGGCAGAAGATGAAAATAATGTGGTTGCATTCTGTCTAAAGGCAGAACTGACTAGAAAATCATATTTTTGGAAGAAATGATCAAGGTTCTCTGTCAAATTTGGTACTTCTATCAGCGATTGGGGGAGAACACAGAATGTGCCTTATTAAATTTGCAGATGATGCAAGCTGGGAAGGGCAGGGAGCCTATATTGGAGAACTTGATTTCAGAATGATGAAAGGCTGTCGCAGTAATTGCTGTAGCTTACAAGTTAAACACAAGTCAAACATACATTTCTGTTGTGGGGGCAGAAGGGAAAGTGTATGAGGATACTTAAGGGGAAGTATATCTTGGAAGAGGTACGGAGAAGTCTTGCACTATGCTACACGTGCTGTGGCAAGACTCAAGCTGGAGGATGGTACTGACGCTGGGAGCCTGCCCTCCTAGAATGGTGGGATCCAGTGGGCAACGGTCAGATGATTTAAGTCATTCCCAGTGGTAAACTGTTGCCTTTATTTGGGCTTGCTTAATCTAAAGTAGAGAAGACTGAGTAAGGATATGAGGATAGTCTTCAAATATTTGTAAGACTGCTGAAAACTGCAAAGAATTTTTTTTTTAATATGCCCTCCTCAAGAGAAATAATGAGTTTCTACTGCACAGAGAAATATGAAGGTTAGACGTTAGGAAAACTTTTCTAATGGTAAGGATATTGGTGAGTTACCACAGACCGGTGGAAACTTTATATTGTCCATAGGCACTGTGGGTGCGTTTTCACAGCTATGTTGGATGAGCATCTGTCAATGAAAGCGTAAGTGTTGTTGACTTTTGGAGTTACTGTGTATTCACTGGTCTAGTGTGCACTGGATCAGGGACTGGGGGAGCTTTTCGGATCTCTTCCGTCCCTATGGTGGTTCTGTGTAGTTAAACATGTTGCTGAGCCCAGTCAACTGGGAGGAAAATTATTTCTCTATCAGAGTTAAAAGCTTACAAACAAAGCAGCAATCGGTGACATGGGGACTCCAGGGCGGACGCACATTTAAAGACAGGAAAGAAAGGTATTAAGACTTAGTTATAATGCTGTCAATCACTGTATTGTATTATATTATAACAGGACAGTATCTAGGGGAGGACAAAGTAAGGGCTTATGTTGCAGCAGCACCCTTGAGTCCCTTTCTGGAATTGGGATTCTACTAGGGATTCTACCAAGATACAGCAAAGAGCTGACTGTGCCTCCAGAAGTTTAACACCTAGATGAATGACAAGAAACAACATGTGGATGAAGCAAATTGGTAGAATTGGATAGTGGGAAGATGAGGTCATTTACGGAAGAATCGCTATCACCCAATGCATCTCCCTTCCTGGTTGCACATTACTGGCTGGTAGCCAGTTTGGTAGGCCTTGTGGCAGAAGCAAGCCTTAAGGTGGGATGAAATCCAAACTAAATAGCTCTTTATTTTGAGCTAAACATACCCTAACCTTATTAAATGTTTAGGGGAATTTCGGGGAATTTTAGAGGGACGGGTGAGGGAGCGGTGGGTAAGGCTCAGTAGCTGGATGAGTTCCTGCAGAAACCTATTTCTACTGCCGGAAAGGGAGCAATGGCTGGGGAGCGAGTTCCTCCTGGTGCTCACTGAAATGGCACCACCTTATATGTTGGTCAGCAAGAGGCTTAGATGTGCCCCTGCACTTTGTCCTCCTTGAGCGTGCACTGGTTTAGGTTCATCCACCTCCAAAAGCTCGAGATAACCCTCAGCACCCTTTGGTTTCAGAACTGATTCTCGCTGATTCCAAGTTCAGCCTTGGGAAAGTAGTCTGCTGCTTCTTCCCCCCCAATATTATTTATTTACTTATTAGAGAATAATTTTGAAGATTAGTGAATTACCTGTAGGATTTTGAAATTAAGTACTGCACAATGTTTTCAATAAAACTATGAAAACCTGTACCTAAGTATTATACAAAGGACAAACATTAATTTGGTAAAATATTTCAGGAATATGTGGGGAACAGTATTTTTCTTTCTGCTTTTAGAATTTGCTTTATTTGCATTTCATTTTATTGGTGTTTTTCTTTGGGCTATTTAAAAATCTTTGGGAGTTAAACATGGCAGGTTGTATGTGAAAAGAAGAATTGCACTGGAATATGATTTACCACATTTTTTCCCATGCCATGAGTATATGAATTCCTGCTTACACAGGAAAATATTTGAACATAAAAAGCAATAATTTGGAATCAGATTGTGCAGGATGAATCATGAGACAAAATCTCATTAGAGATCCAAAAAAATATTCTGGCGTTCCTGCCAGAATGTTTTCATAAAACATTTTTTTCTGAAAAGGAATTACTCAGAAGGTAATAATTAAAAAAGGGCAACCAGGAGTTGCAATCTGATTTCATACTATGATAGCTTACGTGTTGTTGCAAGGAAAAGTGTATATATTATATGAAAAATAAATAAATCTGCATTTACCTTTTACCTGATGTAGATTAGTCTTCCAAGGCCCTTTCTGTTCCACAATTTAAAAAAAATTAAAAAAAAAAAAGTACTGTCTTGGAGCCCAAATTCTTTTGGTTATTTGAGATAGAGTTATTTGGTAGTAGACTAAAGTAATCTACAGTCTTCATACTGGTATTTTATTTTTTTTTTAAATCCAAAGACATCCAGGTTCCCAGGTCCTCTATGTTTAGTGTGAACATCATACGCTGCAAGTTACTAGCTTGTTTCCTCTCTCTTGTGGTCCAGTGCTGAAAGCATCAGCCTGTCTTCCCCTTTCAGCCATCTTCTGTGGGAAATGCTGCCTGAAGTTTCCACTCCTAGATTACTCTCAGCAGGATCACAAAGGAGACACAGGACAGTGACTCTATCCTGTGCCTCCAGGAAAACACTGCAGAAGAGCAGCCTCGTCTCTGACGAGGCTCTTGCTGAAACTGAAGTGTGCCAAAAATGAATGTGGCCATTTTGCTGAGAAAAGGAAATACTCATACTTTCAGCATGAGAAAAGAGATGTCAAATTTAAAATGTATTATATGCAAAATCTACAAATATGGTTCTGCTCTAGAAATTGTGCAATATAAAAACACAAATTAGGAAGTCTGTGGCAGTTTTGAGCTGTGATGATTTTAATGTGATAGAAATAATAATTCAAAATCTTCATGAGATTTGCCCTTGAAGTTATCCAAAAGGGTAGTTCCCTGCAACTGAAACTATACTAGAGCCTCAGCTTATGTATTTAAAAAATAAAAATTTTTAAAAACTTGCCAAAACATTCAACTTTAAATTTTAAAATTTGTTTTGTAAATTCAAAGCAATTATCAATTTGGCAACTTCAGGCAATTCATAGTTTAAAAGAAAAAATCTCAAAGTTTACTTTTTGTTTTAAAAAATTGATAACTTTTCAATAGTTCAATCTGAAATACACAGAATTCTTTCTTGCTTGTGGGAAAAGGCTGATACTTAATTTTTCAGTACAACTTTTTGAGATTGTAAATATTCTAGAAACACAGGGAATCTGTTTTCCACTCCTACATTCAGAGGCACAAACCTGTGGTTGTACAACATATTATTTATTGGAGAAAAAAAAGCACTGTATTAGTATAGTATTGTTTTACCAATGTATGTCCAAATAGCTACCTGAAATTAGGTGGTTAATTGTTACTATCTTAGAGCTAGGAGGGAAGAAAAAGCTACTGTCCTCTTAGCACACTGTGTTGTCAACTTAAATGGCATTGCCTGAGGCTTGCTTTCTGTAGGGGTGCTACCTATGGAGGACTTTCTAAAGTTCCTAAAACTAAGAGTGCTCAAATGTCTTTTCAATTCCTCCTCTGGTTTGTTTGTGAGCTATTTCTTTGTCTTTTTTTATTTTTTTTTTCCAGGGGAATGGGTGGTGTGCAGTGAGCATATTGATCTTCAGCTTTTTTATCTTTATTGCATTGTCCATGATCATATCTCACCGTGTATTCCCCCAAATAACTTTTGGATCCACTGGTGTACTTCAGACAAGTTTGATAGAGGAGTTAAGGCAGTAGGAAGAGCAGAGACCCTGTCAATGTCTTCACAAGGGAATCACAGAATGTTAAGGGTTGGAAGGGACCTCTGGAGATCATCTGGTCCAACCCCCCTGCAGAGCAGGTCCTCCTACAGCAGGTTGCACAGGATGGTGTCCAGGCGGGTTTGGAATGTCTCCAGAGTCGGAGACTCCACCGCCTCTCTGGGCAGCCTGTTCCAGTGCTCTGCCACCCTCAAAGAAAAGACGTTCCTCCCCATGATCAGATGGAACTTGTCCATCTTGTCTGGGGGGGGGGGGGGGGGGGGGGAGGAATCACAACTTACATCTTCCTAAGCAGCTATCTCAACTTTCCACAAGTAAGAAATGTGTAGGAAATGAGGCTTCGTTATCTCTAGTGCTTGTAAACTACTTGTTTCAACCCTTTCTTCTCCTTCCCCCCACCCTCCCCGGCCTTTAGTCTCATGTAAGTTCGATAAAACCTTTTTGCAAGCAAGCTGATTCCAAGGTAAAATCTTCAGGAGTGACCTGGCAAGAAGCGGGGGTGCAATACAGGGAATATAGTGGAAACACTGTGAGGCAGCAAGGTGGCTGCTTGGAGAGCCCAGCAAGGGGCCGGTGCTCATCCAGACCGCCCCAGGACACCGAGCTGGCTACCAGTGCCTTCGTGCCAGCAGGCAGCCGTGAGCTGAGTCAGTGGCCTGGGAACAGCCGTATCCGCTTTTATGTAAGTTTTCTTCATTTGAGAGGTTATATTATGAAGCCAGAGGGAGCGCTTCAGGCAGAATATATAAATTAACTGGTTACTGAATTGTGTAGGAGGGACTGCAAGTGCTGGAAAGAGAAGCTTACAATAAAACCTCCGTCTGTGTGCTGCAGAAAGGCGTTCGAGCTGCCCAAGTCAAACCTCACGCACTATTTCCAGCAGACGAAGGTGGTGGCCTAGAACAGCTCTGGAGGTTGAACCGCTGAAAATAGAAACCTGGCTCGCAACGCTGTTTTTCAACAATTGCGTTAATGTAAGATTTCCAGCTGACATGGGTGGAAGATTCAGGATATGAATCCAAAGACGCTCTCAAACTATCCCAGAGTTTGGAAGCAGAGTTTGGATACAAGTCCACTATAAAAAAGCAAGTTTGTAGAACTCAAATCCAGTTCAAGCTATCAAGTGTCCTCCAAAATTTAGAGGTATTTGGACCAAGCATTTTGGTTACAGTCCATCTCTAATTTTCACCAAATGTTCTAAACTTCTAAATCCCCTTTTGCTCCTACTTCTCTTTCCTGACTGTATTTTGACTGTATTTTCTTTCTTATCCTTGTCTGTTTAAAAATGTCAGTCAGGGTTTTACCAGGAGTTTTATTGCTTTGGAATGCTCTTCATTTTGTCGTCTGCTCCTTTTTTTTTTTTTTTTCTTTTTTCCTGTCTCTCTTGTAATCTGACAAACTTATTTTGTTCTGCAATTGCTGTTCCAAGGAATGAGCAGCAGTAGTTTTTAGTCACCTGTACAGTCCATTACACTATCTGCTCTTAAACAGACACAGTAAAAATACTGTTTGTGCTCCGTGATACCAAGAAGTTTGTGGAATTTTTAATTTCAAAATATCCAAGTGCATTCATGTAGAAGTTGGAGTCATCTTGGACAGTTTCACTTGAGAATTTTGTAACTGGATGGATGATATTAAAAAAAAAAAATCTGACAAAAAATAGTCTGAAGCAGAATTTGTCGCAAGGGGGATTTTCAACAGTACTTAGTAGCTTGCCTCTGGGTGTGTGTTTATAATGGAGCTTCATTCATTAATTGATAGTTTGGTTACCTATAAAAGTCTCACCTTGGCTAGAGGGTTAGAAAAAGACCAGTGTTTTAAATCCAGTACAGAATTTTTAGTAGCAGTCTAAGCAGTGTGAAGACACAGGTCACTGTAGTGAAGACAATAGGAATTTCAGATGATATATTGCTATAGCTTTTACGCAATAGCTCTGAATACAAAAAACCAGCAGAGAAATAGGTATATTATTTTTCAGACTTGTCTATAGACAACAGAAAGTAAAAATGGGCTGACATTACTTTTATTCAGCCACACAACTATGACAGATTCAATATTAATATAATAATGTATATCTGTATATGTATTGGATGGACTCTTTCTCCTGGCACTGGGCAAAACACTTGCAATAGTTTTTATCAGGACAGATAGAACTTTTTTCTTTTTTTCTAATTTAATGACGCTATCTTTAACTCTAGATGCTAGAAAAAGCTGAAAGTCTGTTCTTTGTCAGAAACAAAGTGGTGACTGTTAAAATTTAAAGAAATAAAAAATTTTAAAAAATCAGAACAGGTGAAGAAATGAGGAGAAATACGCATCTTTGCAGTCTTAGTATCACTTTTTGATTGTAAAAACGCTTATTAGTACAGTGCACTATGAGCAGAGAGATTTTGGTTATGTTTGTACAGTTCTTAGCACAGTCACCCAGATTTGCTTGGGGTCTTCCAAGTTGATTAGTATAAAGTATGTGCAGAAGCTTTTTCTGCTTTCAGAAGGTATTAAGTTTGCATAGCGAAGTACTCGGATGGTACGAAGTGCCATTCTGTAAGGCTGTCAGCATGAACTTAGGTCAGTCTCTTCTGTATCTGTATTGATGCTTACTTCATCACACAGTCACATGCTTCTCTTTTTCTGCATAGTCTTCGCACGCCTAAGGTGGATAATATTCTTGGAATTTCCAGTTAATCACAATTAATTTTTTTCTTTTGTTCAGAGTAATTTCCTGCATTCAGGCTGTGCTTTAAATATTGGATTGTTAGTTTCCTCAAAAGTGCTTGTGCTTTTTTTTAAAAAAAATAATTCTTATCAGTGCATTTTCAAATTGCTTCAAGAACTTTTTTCTCACCATACGAGTGAAACAAAGGAAGTGTTATCTCTGGTTTGCATCCTGGAAACTGATGTGTAGAGAGATTAAGCTAAATGTATCCATTCATTTTAGGGAAATCTGAGATGCCCAGGACCTGATTTCTTTTCCAAGTGCTATGAATTAGCTTGATCTAGGCAACACAGGATAGCTGCAGTCATATGTGACCAGCACTTACGTAATTCAAAAATCAGCATTCAAGTTAGGAATCCAGAAAATGAGTTAAACAGAACTTGTGACTATTGCTGACGAGCTACATATAAAAGGCTTACCTGATATTTCAAGGGCCTATAAATTGAGTGGCTTTTCATGAGGATCACAAAAGGCATATCCTTGGAGCTATAGCTAGAAAAGTCACTAAACTTCTCTCTTTTCAAACATGACCTAAACAATTTCTTTCTGCTTCCCCCTAAAAATTGCACCCTTGGAAACAGACAAACCCTTTTTATTGAGATTAACAATAATGTATAAATCAGCCCACAAAATAAAATAGTAGCCAATTCATGCAATTGTAATTTGTCAGTCAGAAGCAAATAAAACCAGGACTGTGCAAAAGGCTGCAGTGAACAAACACTAATAGAAGATGATCTGATTGCAATGCCTGCAATAATAGACTAATCTCAGAAGTTGCCTATCTCAATAGCAATAACGAGCATAAAATTATCAGTAGATTATACTACAAATATAAAAAGGATGCTACACCTGTCTTTTCCCTGTGTTCAGACAGGAATGAGTAGATTGAGCACTGAACCGTCTCCTGCATTTTTGTGTAGGCCTGCAAAACTTCTCTGCTACTTGATTATTGATCTACTCACAGGGATTTGTGCATTATGCACAGGGCCATTCGGGGATGGCAGGTCACTGAGTCAATTCCTCAAAGGCTACCAAAACCAGAAGTTTGCTTCAGGTGTGAGAAGTTTGCTGGGAGAAAAATAACACGGGAAAATACCACATGTATTTGCTCCCCGTTACTTTCACATCACACAGTCTCCATTCCCAAATATAATTGCATTGAGCTGCGAGGGTTGGCAAATAGAAAGAAACAAAATGCCAAACCCCAAACAAAGCTGGATTCTTTCCTCTTCCTATTTCACCTGGCATGACAGGAGTTCCCCAGGCTGATTCGCATGCCATCACAATGTGGGAAGCAAATCCAGTTGTGGGCAGGAAGATTCAAATATGGCTTATGCTCCTTTTCCTGCCTAGAAATTTGGGGAGGCAAAAGCAATGTTAACACAGGCTTACCTCTTCCACCTGCAGACCCAAAGCTCACCTGTGAAGCGGTCCTGATGCTGTTTTAATTTTTGTGTTCATTTGACTATGATAGGAAACCGGAAGGGGGAAGGGAGGTATTCCTGTTGCCTAGTTTCTTGTTCCAGTGCGGGAACTGAGCTGATTAACTTGCTGGTGACCCCCCTCAGACCCTTCAGCAGGCACTCAGACAGCAAGGGCAGAGTTTTGCCTCCTTCAGCAATATTCTCCATGGCTCTTGGTGCGTTTAGTTACAAACTTAGCTGAAAACCTACTGTCAACAGTGGTTTACCATGGAACACTGGGTTTCTAAAGGGAAGGCAGTTTTGGAAGAAAAGACACATTTTTTTTTCTGTGGACAAGCTAGCCTTTTGGCGGAAAAAGCTGGGTTCTAAAAGGCATGGATTTGAGAACAGTGGCATCTTTAGAAAAGGCTGTCTAGCAACAAACTAATCTATGCTCCTAATCCAAAGAGGAAAAAACATGTAATTAAAAAGTCATTTGAAGAAAAAACAGTTTTGGCTTGCTGAGGAGAGAGATCTAAGAATCTTTTTTTTTCATTTAGGAGATTTAGCTTGAAGCTAGAATTGCTGTTGTTGTCTGAAGTCTCAAACTAAAAAGCCTTTAATAATATGAAGAACTTCAAGCATGTAGTATCAAGGTTTTAATTACCTCTCCCAACTTAAGCTAAGTTCACCAGGCAAATAAATAAAAAAGAAAGCAAGTCCCACAGAAGAAAATAATCCTTTTTTCTTTTTTTGGTGTGTCTTCTTTTAATTCATTGTCCTCTTATGCTGTCATGACTTTGCCATTGTTTAGGAATTGTAAAAGGATTTTCCTAGAGGTTTCACAAATGATGATAGTCCATGGTATTATCAAAATTCTTGGGCTTGCTTAAATTTCTCAGCTCCCTTATTTTTTAAAACATGTTTTTAATGTAACAGGAGGCACAAGAACAGCATCCTATTCAAAGTACAGAAGAGAGACAGATCAGTAGTCCTCTGCTACAGGAACCTCATATAAGTAGCACCATGCTGTTATACAGTGACAACCCAAAATAACACAGCTGACAGTTGTGTTACTGCATAATCTGTTATGTGGCATATTTTCTGCATCATATAGTTACTGAGATGGTCCCTTCAGGCTCTGTGTTACCATCTACAGTTTGGTTTTGTGGTCCTAGATGTCAGTTTGCTATTGCCTTTCAGAAAATGGAGAAGCTATTTGATGCTGTTTAAATATACTGGGTCATCCTTGGATATTTCTAGGCTTACACTCTCTGGAGGCTGTGGTGTCTGCCTGGAGTTTCTCAACAGCAGCTAACATACTCTGCCTCCAAAGTCGACCAGTATTGCTTTTACCTCCTCTGAAGAGGGTTGAATCTTAGCCTCTATGAAGACCTGATGTTATTCCTGAGTTTGGGGTATCTTCACAAACACCCTGCCCCCCATTTTGGCCAGGTCTGAGGTTCAGCTGCATACGAGGGCGTGGGGTGTACATTGCAAGAGTGTTCCACTTTGGAATGTCTTAACTTGGAATGGACCCCAAGATAACATTTTTTTTTTCTTTAAATTAAATGTATGTTTTCTTCATACAGAGTAAATATAACAACCTATGATTAATGAGCAGCTTTTCACAAAAATTAATATAATTCTGAAGTTCTAACCATTAAGTATAATCATTAAGGAATGCCTGAATAAATAAACAAATAAAGCCAGCTTTATTCTACTCCTTTTGTAATATCTACGATTCTAAATGCCTGACTCTACATGTCTTTAGTGGATTTTGGCAGGTGTAGGGTTACCTGTGGTCATGATATGTGGCAATTAAAAAAAAAAAAAATATGGGCATGTGGGCACTATGTAACCTGCATTTAATGCTTTCAGGAAGGAGGAAAGTATGGCAAGCTTTTGGGGACTTTGTAAAAGTTCTTGTCAACTGTGGTATCCAACATAGAAAGTCAAATGTAGCAGGGAAAACCCACAGAATGCGAGCTTTGTTTGAAAGCTTTCTCACAAAGGTTGAGGCTAGAAATGCACGGTGATCCTTAACTGTGGAACTCTTCTTCCTAATGCTTGCTTTTACATCAAAGATGTTATTTGTTAACTATATTCACTTCTACTGCTTTTTAATAGACAATCACAATAGTCAGCTACTATGAGCCTTATCCTGCTACGTACGCTACTGAATGTGTTTATTTACTAATGTAAGCAAACCTAATGAAGCTGACAGGACACGGTAGTGATCAGCTTGATACTCCCCTCTTTCTTGCACGTGGTGAGGCACTGCCAGCACATCAGCTACTTGCAAGTGAATCCCTGCCTGCATCCCTTTGCCAAGGGCAAAACTGCCCCTACTATTCCTAGCCCCATCCAGAAACAAGATTTCTTGTAAAGCGGGCTCACGCTGTGATTCACTTTGTGGTGGGATTGCAGTGTGACTCACGCTTCTCCAGTCCCACTGTGGTCATCTCAGACCGGGGAGTTAGGGAACACATTTGGTTAGAGAAAGGAAGAGGAGCCAAGAGGTCTGTCTGCCCTGACAGTGGGTGAGCTTCTGGAAAACATGTCACCTCCATGTGCCTTGCTGAGCTTGAGGGGAGGGTGAATGCGTAGCACTCAAAATCCATATACTGAACCTGAGTTGTTCTGTTGTGGATGAGGAAGTTGTACAAAAGAGGCAAAATGAGGTTATTTTCCCATTGGAAACTTTTTTTACGCTTGGAATAGAAGGTCATTGGGCATATTAGAGAGATAAAAACCCAGGTTTACACTTATATGGTGTTTTTCTAACTGTAGATGCTTGTAATTTGTGACTGATGTTTTGTGTATAGGAGTTGGTTTAAATAGAGACTCCAGAAGATGTCACTGGTAAAGGGATCCACCTTTGCAAAGGTATTTAGGATTGTTGCCTGCTCTTTTCCAGGATGAACCTGATTCACCATGAGTACAAGAAGAGCTGGTAAAAAGGGTTCAGGTTTCCTCAGTACTCTCATAAATTAAAGATTACTGTGTTGGTGAAGGGCTGTGTTAGGACCCAGGAAATAGTTCCTCATGATAGAGATGAGGAAAAAAAAATATTCAGTTGTAACTTTTCCCTTGAACTTTTGATGATGCAGTTAAAATGAGATCCTATATTGAAAAAGCACACAGTCTCTCACTCATTCCTGGACTGTTGCACTGTCCCATACTTTAAGTCTCTGTAAGAAATTATTTGGTTTCCATTCATACCCTAACATAACTCATAGCTCTAGGTTTTTAAAAGTAATTCTCCTGGCCAAGTGCAGATTGCTAGCTCTTACGTAATGCTCCACTGACATAGTAGCAAGTTTTTTCCAGGGTTGCTGAATGGGTCATTGTTAACATTTCGGTGAGGATTTGCATTTTGTACTGTGACTCTTGAATAGCTGGGTTATAACATTAGCAATACTACCTCAATATGCTATCTTGATATTTCACAAGTTTAACTTATTTAAGTTGAACATCTACTCTAGCTGGGTTATAAGTTTCTCCTTCATAATTTTCATTCCATGAATCACTGAAACAAGCCCCAACTAGGTATGAATGATCTACCCACCTCTTACTTATAAAGACATCATTGGCGCTGTTTCAGCATTTATGCTCAAGGGTTTAGCTGGAACATTTCACCACACTTAAAAAAAACCTGGCTGCCAGGGGTTTGACACTTGTTAGCCGGTATTTTCGGAAGATCCTGAGTAACTAAGGACAATCCAGTTTCATTACGACCTCTAATGATGCCTTGATCTGCCAGCTATAACAACCTGTATGTATTTCTGGACTTTCCACAGTTTTCTTTATGAAAATTTTACTCTTAAGTGAGGGGTTCTTCAGCTTGACTTTATAAAAATCTCTTGGGTTCAAGTAAGCTTTATTCTTCCTGTCATAACTGATGTCTCAGTTTACAACTTGAACTCTGCCTTAGAAGATCTTTGAGTAGTCATTGTCATTTCTTTCACTTCTGTTTTGTGGGTATTTTTCCAAATTAAGTGAAAGTCAAATTTCTCAATGTGCTTCATATTCATTTTTTTCCCATAAGAGACTTCCCTACATGCAGACTTGCCCTTTACATTCAAGGAAACTGAATGCAAAATGAGTGAAAGACCACATGAATCGTAGCTGTGAAAATCTCAGCAGCCAACACCAAGTCAAATTATTATGTTTTTTACTTGTCTGGACAACTGTGGTTTGCTGGACTGCTTTTCTTTTTTCACTAATTGCCTTCAATTACCTGAGTGCCAATTTACTCAAGGCAATTAGAACCTCTCTAAAAGCTAGTCTGGGTAGATTTATTTCAGGATAAGAATTCTTGTGCTCCAAGTGAGTGAGGTCCAAGAAAAAAAGCTTGAGTGTCGTGGAAATATCGAGGCTAGCTTAAAAATAAAGTAATTTCTTTTTAACATGGATTGATTGGTAGTAATTTAACTTATTTACCGGCCTACACTCTAGAACCATGTCTAGATTGGGAAAGAAAACTTTTTTTCCCAGCATATTAGAAGAAAAAGGGAAAACCCCAAAACCCATTATGGCTTTTCTCCAGCAAACACTAAGCTGATCCAGAGGATTGTTATATGCCCAAAATGAAGTTACAATTTATAAGCAAACTCTTAAGAACAGGGAGTGCGAAAGTGGCAAAATGGATGCCAGTTTTCCAGATTGGATTTAAAACTTCCATGAAGAAAAATAGGTTAAAAAAACCCCTCAAACTCAGCCCCTTTAAAGTGTTTTATGCTAGACAAAGGGGTTTACAGTTGGAGCGGGGGGCGGGGCAGGGGGAGGCAGGTAAGAAAGCTCAAAATTCATGATAGTCACTGAATTGTAACTGTAGTTAGATATAAAAACCTGGTTATAGTCAGTATAGCGTTGTACAGGCCTCCTGGGAGGGCCCATGAATTGGTGCATGCAAAGGTCTTTGACATCAGTTTTGTGCCATTGAGACTTATGAAAGTAGACCTGGCAAGGCAAGATCATTTCATGAAGGAGGAACAAGTCTCATGTTTAAAGAAGCTGGAGAGCTCTACTGCTATTGTGTTATAAAACTTGAAAGGGCTGGTGGGAGTTTAGGAAGCAGAAAGGGACAAGAGAAGAAACGGGCAGAAAATATGGTTAAGAGATCAAAAGTATGCCCACTTCACTGGCTTTTTTTTTTTTTTGGTAGCTTTACGAATCAAAACCTGACTGAGAAAAGTAAGGGGGCATCTGTGTGGCTTCAGATACCTAATCTTCTGCTGTCAACGGTGGGAGAGCGTAGAAAAATGCGCAGTAAATCCAAGGCCTGAAAGGAGAGGCTGCTGGTTATATGGTGACCAAGTCAAGTTTAGCCTACATCAGCACCTGAAACTGACCATTACCTTGATGGGACAAGAAGCCAAGGCTCAACTGTTTTGGTTTGGGGTCCTTATTACTACTGGATGTCTAATTCACAAACGGAAGTGCTTTTTGAGGACTTGAAAACCTCATTTATGTGTCAGGGTCAAGAATTTCAGGCTTAAGCCCCTGAGGTTATTCCTTAAATCCCTGTCAATGAGCAAAGTATTCAAAGGGCTTCTCAGCCTTTGTTCACGAAGCTGGAACTTAGAAGCCTATATTTTCCTGTGGTCACACTACACTTGTAGGTATTAAAAATAGGAGTTTTAAAATTAAGCTGAAAACTGCTTTAAAAGCACTGCCTATTCCAAAAGCACTACCTCCGTGCTATAGTACAGTTTTCGTGAACACATTATTTCATGAACAACGTCACATTATCTGCCCAGAGAAGAAAGCACTCTAGAATATCACTGGCATCATAAGCCTAAATTTGGGGTGACATTCTGGCATTTCTTGTAACTGCTGGGGGTGGGTGTCACAGTCACTTTCCAGCCACGAGATGCTGTATCTTCTGGCCAGGCCTCATGTGCACCAGCAGAGCAATGGGATGAGCTTGCATCGCTCATGTCTGCTCTGCACTTGGCACGTGGATTACGTGGAGGGCAGCTGCCTCCAGTCTCTTTGCTCCCTTTGTTAACTAACTACTGAATCCGATATAAAAAATAAATAAATGGAAGTGGTGGGGAGAGCTAGCTGAGAGAACTGTGAAGCAGCAGCCCTCCAAACTCAATTCTATTTTTATCGTGTTTTTTTCATAGTGACAAGGCTGCAGATTGTCCATTTAGTTTGCATTCAAAGAAGGATATTCAGCAAAGAACCTTTCCTTCTGTGTTACTGACATCCGTGACAATTTGAGGCTGAGCTATGGAACTGAACTTTCCTTTACAAAAGCAGATTAAAACCAGCAAATGGCTTAGTCAGCAAACCACATTTACTTGTTCCACAAAGATGAATCGAGAACAATTCAAGCAATCTAACCGCAGCCTTGGACACCTGATCATATGAGTCCGGGAAATGTAAAAATTGATGTTCCAAAACAGAAGAACTGAGCTGTGATCAATGGAACACTGTTCAAATTTTGGCTCATCTGCCCCTAAAAATCCTATCTGAAAAACCCTCTTATGCTTTTAAATGCAGAAACTGAAGATGCACTGCAGAAGAGAGGCTCGTGGGCAGTTTTCTGTATCCTTTAAAGGAAATATACCTGCAATTGCTCTGCGCTGGATAGCAGTTAACACAAACTACTGGCTCTGTCCATGCTGTCTGTATGTTACAGACTTTTTGGACTTGGGCTTCCTTTGACAGGATCCTTTTACAGTACCTAAATTTGTGTGATTTTTATTGAGCTATGGGTGTTTTGCTTCATATCATTAAATCAAGCAATCAGTAGGCAGGTTTGTCAGAAGGATGTCACAACACTTGTATTAAGCTCAGTCTGAGGCAGTTCAGACTTCATTAATATCTGTTTCTCTCTGGGTCAATTCTGATGCTTAATCCTGGCTTCAGCAAGGTAGATCTTGTGCCAGATCCCTTGTACCTGGTCTTGTAATGACAGAGGTAGCTTTTCTTATTCTTTGAGATGTCAGTGAAAATCCTGCTCTGAGTCTACAGCATAAAAAATAAGTTAAAGCTGATTCCTCCTCTCTTCCCCTTTTTCCCCCTTACACAAAGGAAGCATCCCTCTGCTGCTTGATTGACGTTGCTGTTCTGGAGGGCAGCCCACACTGTTTGAACATGATCCTCACAGTGCGGGGATACACGCTAGATTTCTTCCCAGTTATGCAACATACTGGTTATGTGCCAAAGCAGAATAATCATCGTTCACAGGGCCACAGAGGAAAACACCAGAAGTGTGAAGGCTAACCTGGGCGCCACAGGGAGGCTAATTCAGGGCGGTCACTGGGTCTCTGTGGAACACTCAGAAGATGGCCAGGCAGGCTAACAGAGGCACTGGCTGAGCCCAGACCTTCTGGTTTCCTTCCACAGTGCTTCCTTTTTCTACTCTCCGTCTCTCCCTGAAACAAGTGAAAATGACTTTGCAGGTTAGGTGCCAAAGACGTTTTGCTTTCTGTTGTATCCTCTATGACCTGTTCAGCTACTGTAAGGCACCGCTGGTGAGGCATTTTGTTTGTTTCTTTACTTGTGTTATTAATTGACTGAAGACTTTTTAGGTACCAATATTTAAGAACTATGAACACATCAGTAATATGAAAAACACATTTTCGGGCTTTAAGCATCAAAGTGCAACCTACAAACAGATTAAATTATTTCCCCCTCTCATCAACCCACCAATGATGGAGCCTAATTGAAAGCTCAAAAGAAGCGGTCCTCTCAGAGGCTGGGGATAGTCCCTCTGGATCAATTGGGGGGGTATATGTGCAGATTGCTCTTGTTCTGAAGAAGATATAGTGGTGGTCATTCAGAAATCATTTAGATGCAGTCTTAGAAATCACTTATTAGCTAAAGTCCTACTACAGATCTGGCTCTTTCACTGTAGCTAGAGGAAGAAAGGGTCTGGAAAGAAGCTGCAAACAGCCAGCTCCATCAAAGAAAAACTGCCTGTGGGCACAAGCATGTTGGCTCCCATCACCACATTTCCTGCCTCCCTTTCCTGTCCCTCATCACCAGGGGTGTCTGGGGGTCTAGAGTAGAGGTTGAAGGGCAGGGAATGGCCAAGTGCCGCTCCACCCATTCAAAACACGGTGTAATTGAGAGGTGTCTGGCAATGGCTAAGCAGGTGCTGACTCCCATCACAAGCAAATTATAACTACATCCCTGCTGCTCCCTCCCCTTCTCTGCATGGGTCTGCATGCTTGTTATTTTTTTTTCTTTCTTAACGGTTTTGTCCTAGCCCATGATCCACTGGCTTCAAGGCAGTTGTGATGATGATTGGAGCAAGGGTAAAAGAGATGAAAATCAGGCCTTGGTGGCTCTCCACTTGTCATTTTAAGTTGTGGATTGTGTAAGGTGAAGTTTCTCAGTCCTTGCAGTGGCCTGGGAGCTCCTTCCTGATGAAAAGGAGTTAGAAAAATCATTCTGTAGGGAACTGAGCACACTGCTCTTGAGAAGTTCTGTAGCTCCAAAGAAGTTCATTATTTATGTCACTGTTTGGAAAAGTGGTCTAGAATAATAATATGGATAAAAGTATTCCTAGAATAAGATATTTTTTACCGTAGCATCATAGAATGGTTAGAGTTGGAAGGGACCTTAAAGATTATTGTCTAGTTCCAACTGCCATGGGCAGGGACACCTTCCACTATATCAGGTTACTCAAAGCCACATCCAACCTGGCCTTAAACACTTCCAGGCGTGGGGCATCCACCACTTCTCTGGGCAACCTGTTCCAATGTCCTACCACCTTCACAGTAAAGAATTTCTTCCTGATAGCTAATCTAAATCTACCCTCTTCCAGTTTAAAACCGTTACCCCTCATCCTATCACTACACTCCCTGATAAAGAGTCCCTCCCCATCTTTCCTGTAGGCCTGCTTTAGGTATTGGAAGGCTGCTACAAGGTCTCCCTGAAGCTTTCTCTTCTCCAGGCTGAACAACCCCAACTCTCTCAGGAACACCACTTGTCACTGGTGGCCACTTGGACATTGAGCCATTGGCTGCAACTCTTTGAGGGTGGCCATCCAGCCAATTCCTTATCCATCGAGTGGTGCACCCACGTCTCACCAATTTAGAGATAAGGACGTCATGCAGGACAGTGTAAAATCCTTTGCACAAGTCCAGGTAGATGATAGCAATTTCTCTTCCCTTATCCACCAATGCTGTAATCCCACTGTAGAAGCCACCAAATTTCTCACCAAATTTGTCAGGTGTGACTTGTCCTTAGTGAAGCCATGTTGGCTGCCACCCAATCACCTTATTTTCCATGTGCCTTAGCAGACTTTCCAGGAGAATCTGCTCTATGATCCTGCTGGGCACAGAGGTGAGACTGAGTGGCCTGCAGTTCCCTGGGTCTTCCTGTTTTCTCATTTTAAAAATTAGGGTTATATTTTTCCTTTTCCAATCAGTGGGAACTTCACCAGACTGCCACGACTTATCAAACATGATGGATAGTGGATTAGCAACTTCATCCACCAGTTCTCTCAAGACTCACAGATTAATCTTTTCAGCTCCCATGGACTTGGGCATCTTAAGATTCCTTACATGGTCTTGAACCTGGTCTTCTCCTACAGTGGGTGGTTCCTCATTCTCCCAGTCCCTGCCTTTGCCTTCTGCAACTTGGATGGTATGGCTAGAGAACTTACCGGTGAAGACCAAGGCAAAAAAAGTTGTTCAATATCTCAGCCTCCTCCATATCCTGGGTGACCAGGTCTCCCATTTCCTTCCAGAGAGGGCTTATATTTTCCCTAGTCTTCCTTTTACCACCAGCATACCTATAGAAGCTTTTCTTGTTGCCCTTGACATCCGTGGCCAGGTTTAATTCTATCTGTGCTTTAGCTTTTCTAAACAGATCCCTGGCTGCCTGGACAATTTCTCTGTATTCCTCCCAGGCTACCTGTCCTTGCTACCACCCTCTGTAGCTTTCTATTTGAGTTTACTTTCCATGTTTGTAACGTACTAAGACAAATAAAAGAATATTTATGAGAAATCCAGAAAAGTCCAAGAGAAACAAACCCATTGAACAGAGGCTCAAATTAAATTATTTTAAGAATTTTAGTAGCTGGAGAAAATGTCCTGTTCAAGGTGAGATTTTGTGGGGTCTTTTTTCTTCTTCTCCTGAAAAAGGAGGAGGAAAGCTGTAGTTATTTTTAATAGCCAAATGAAAGGAGTAAATTGAATGTATACGTCATAGTGTCAACTTTCTTATGCCCCAGATCATGACACTGATACCACCACTAAGCCTCTCATCTGGTGATTTTATGTTGGAAGGTGTCAAATGTCTGCATTATTTTCTTTTTAAATGACATGATAAGGAAGACTGACCTAAGTTGCTAGGTTTCTTAGATGCTTTTTTACTGAATTCTTTGATCACAAAATTAATTTTGCTGTGTATTCTCTAACTTTCAGACAAAAATCTAGGATCCTTCTTTTAAACACACAAAAAAAGAACTCTTGTTTTAATTACAACATTACAACCGGCACTGTCATGATGACTAAGGGCCCAGGGTGTTCCTCTATGAAACGAAGGTTAAAAATAGTTACTCACCTCTTTTCCAGTATTCATTTAGGTTAGTTGCATAGATCTGTGACAGCATGAAGACTGAATTTTCTTGACCCTGGTATGAATGACAAGCATAGGTTTACCTGGGAGAAACTTAGGTTTCCTCTGCAACCCCCCGCCTACTGTGTCATTGCCAAGTTGTGTCATCCTAGCTGCTGTTTGATACCATGGTTTGCTCTAGCTCCACTAGCACCATGTCACAAACTCCCACTGTGGGTGTGCTCCCATCCATACTGTGGGTTACATCCTGCCCCTGAAAAAAAGATGAGCATTGTCAGCTCCTTCTGCCTCCTTTTTATGAGAGTCTCAGCAAGTTTATGCTGTCAGCTTGGTCACTTTCTTGTTGTGGGGCATGCTCTTTAAAGAGGAGGACGACATAATACAATTTTAGAAGCAAAATATCTTACGGTTTTGATACTTGGTTATTGTCCTTTTAGAAATCAGATAAGTATTTTGATTGTTGTAATTCCATATCCTACGTGTCATGTCTCAACACGGAAGAGTTAGAAAGCTTTTTTTTTTTCCTACTGAAATCTTAAGAAAATGTCCTCCTTCATCTTCTAGTTTTCCTAATGAGATGGTGTCAAAAATAAGCAGTAACTTCTTGGACTTTGAAGGCTTGGAGATAAAAGAAATGCGCTTTCTGTTTCAGGAACAGAATTCAGTACCTGTATACTGATATACCCTTCTCATTTATCTGACCTGCCCCAAGATAGATGTTCTGGGATTTTTCTGGGATTTGCCTCATTGCTAAGAAGGATGAGGTTCACCCAGAATGGCCTGCAGGATCAGGAAAGTTTACATTCTTTTCCCACAAAATTACCAGAGGGAAATCAAGCAGATAGGTGTAAAAATTCAAACATTTCTGGAATTGCTCATTTATTTCTCACAGAAAGGGAAATTTCAGAGAAACTGTCCCTGATTTCTTGCCCTCTTAATTTCTATTCAACTGCGGTCTGGGGCAAAGAGCTTATTTTTGTTCCCCTGATGCTATCCAGCCATGGCTGTCCTTATCAACCACCATCAGAGCTGATGATGTACATTTCATGGCAATTTGTTCCCATTGAAGATACATTGCTGCTTCTGCTTTGTTAAGGAGGTAGTGCCTGTTCCCCTGTTTTCACAGGCTCACTGGTACAGACAGGATGGTAGCCGAAGGGAGAACCCTGCTGTCCATATTCAATACATGGATAAGACCCTGCCTTTTACTCTCATGGTTATTGTAGGGAGTAGAGGGAGGCTGTCACCAGCTGAACTCAGTTGATACATTCACTGTTCCGTAACAGTAAACAGTTCCAAAAAAGAAAGTTATACTTGTTGGTTTTGCTTGCAATCCTGATTGTATTCTTTCTTGTGGAACTTCAGTGGTATTGTTCTAGCCACTGTATTTTGCCCATCTGACAGCTTTGTAGAGCTGGAAGATAGCACTGTTCAGATTGGAAGGAGCCATAATTTAATTCCTGCTTTTCTAGAGGAAAAGAAAAATAGCCCATTCTGACAGTGAGGTGCAGGGGGTTGGCAGAGCATGAACACATTCAGTCAGTTCCCCAACTCCGCTGGAGGCAACCCCCGTAATCCAAACTTTGTGGGATGCACAAACATCCTTCTTGCTCTGCAGTAACCCTTCATCTAACGTTCCTCTCTTTTTACTCCATCTGACTTTCTCTACACAACTCCTGGATTCCTCATTTATTTCTTCTATGTTGCTCAATTTTTTAAGCCACATTGTTTTCTTCATCTTCTTTCCTCCTTACTTGTTCTCAGAGTCCCCTCTGTGGCAATGGGAGCCTGTGCACAGTCCACTCTGCCCTCTCTGCTGAACTGCCTGGTGTTTTCCGGTGAGTGAAAGATGAGGTTCGTCTCCTGAACTTTATGCTGAAGGATTGATGCCACAGCACAGAACTGAAATGCCATTCCTCCTGTCTCTGTTATTTCTCCTAGTTTTAGGTAGTATATATTTATTTCTTCACTTTCTAATGGAAAGTAATTTCCTGGTAAAGTGCATGAGGAATTCTTGTTCACACTCCTTGCTTGCTTCATGCACAGAGCAGAGAAGCGCTCTCACTTGGTATCTCTCCTCAGAACCCCAAGTTGTATTGGGAGGTTTCACTTACAGCTCAGGTCTCTTCCTTTCTCACTCAGACTGTGATGAATAACTCTATCTATTGTATGGTTTTTTGCTTGTTTTAGCTTATGGAAATGACCTGGCTAAGGATTTGTGATTGTTGGTTTCTTTTGAACTATAATGGAAAGAAATTGTTGGTTTCTCTTGAACTATAATGAAAACTCTTCCTTAATTCTTATGTCACATCATCCCTTTTATGCACACCTCAATGATCTCTCACTTCTATTAGAAGGCCCATGGCAATTACAAGTACAAGGATTCTTCTCTGACTTGCCATCTTACTGATTTTTCTCAAGCTGTTACAGTTTCTTCTCTGGAAAAACACACCATATAACAGAAGGTGGAAAGAAGGAATATTATAGAGCTTGAGGATTCATGCCTTCCTCTTCTTATCACTGTTATCATTAATATTTGCAACTGTTATAAAAGCTTAAGAAAAGGGCAGTGGAGTTGTTTTGTTTGGTTGGTTTTTAAATGTTTTACTGAGCATAGTGTTTGCTTTGCCAGGGACACTGTGATGTTCCAGTTTTGACATTCAAAGGTCCATTTGAGCTAGTTTCAGATGCTTTAGGTACAAGTAGAAAAAACTAGACTATTTAGGTTTGTCTCTGTAACACAGCAGCCAGTGCAAATGTGGGGTGACTTGTTTTGGTTTTGATTTCAGTATTTTTTTGGTGTAGAAATTGCAAATATGGGGAAAAGTAAATTGGCAGAAACAAGTAATATCTTGTGCAGGTATTGTTGTGACACTGGGACAAAGCTGTTGCAAGATATAATTTGAATTGTTCTGGAGAGCTGGCAAAGTAGCCAAAATTAATAGCTAGCACTATGTGAATACCTGTTCTGTTAGACCAAGTCTTTGGATAATTTTAGACGTTATTCCTTGGGAAATAAGATGCTGACTTTCAAAGCAAATGGATGAAGAATTAAAAATGTCTTTTGTTACATTAATTGGTGTGTTTATATGAACTACTCAGATAGCAATGGCTGAAACAAATGCCTCTCACTTTACAAAATCCACTTGGACTTGGTTATTCTTCTCTTGCTGAGCAAGGAAATAAAGATTATGTTGGAAAAGATAAAGAAAAGCAAATCCTCTTGTTTAATTTTTCCTGAATCTATTGAAAGAAATAATACTTGCTGGCCTAAGCATCTCTTCCAGAACTGTACATCTGAATCCTATCAGAGATGACAGTTATAGGAAAGTGAAGGAGTAGGGTTATTAAAATATCTTTACTTGGTATATTTTCTGACATGTCAACTTTACATCTATGATGGTATTCCTTTTTTACCAAGCAGTGTTTATAGGTAGATTTCATGATAACTCCCACTTCCTCAGTCTTCTTGAAATAAGTTGGTCGTAAGCTACTCTGGCTAACTTCCGGTTTTCACATGTTTCAGGGCCTGGGGTAGAATACCCAGCAGCAATTTAGATTCAGATCAGGTGTTACTCAAACTAACCTATTATTTCAGAGACATGTTATTTCCTGCCCAAATATGAGATTTGGGTAAGTTCTGTCTCAGGTAGCTTTTACAGTTTTTTGTTTTATTTTGAGAGAAAGCTGACATTTCTATTCCAAGTAGCTATCTAGCTGTGAAACATATGAAATGAAAAACCTTCTAGAGGTGACCCCCTGGGACAGAAGGTCTCCCAGAGGCTACTGTATCCATAGCAGGCCTCCTCTTGATGTATATGTTCAGAGACACAGAATGATGTAGGTTAAAAGGGCCGTCTGGAGGTAATCTGATTCAACCCTCTTGCTCAAGCAGGGTCACCTAGAGTAAGCTGCCCAGGACTGTGTTCAGCCAGGTTTTGAATGTCTCTACAGATGGAGACTCCACTACCTCCCTGGGCAACTTGGACCAGTGCTCAGTCACCCTCACAGTGAAAAATTGGTTCCTGATGTTCCGACAGTCTCCTGTGTTTCCATTTGTGCANTGTCTCTACAGATGGAGACTCCACTACCTCCCTGGGCAACTTGGACCAGTGCTCAGTCACCCTCACAGTGAAAAATTGGTTCCTGATGTTCCGACAGTCTCCTGTGTTTCCATTTGTGCACATTACCTCTTCTCCTGTCACTGGACACACCTGAAAAAAGCCTTGCCCTGCCTTCTTCTGAGGTGCACTGCTAGTTACTGACTTCCAGCTAGACTTCATACCACTGATCGCCACCCTCTGGGCCTGGATGTTCAGTCAGTTTTCAGTCCAACTCACTGTCTGCTCATCCTTCCTATACTTCACCAGCTTCCATAGGAGGATCTTGCATGAGGCAACGTCAAAAGCTCTTCCCTCATCCACCAAGATAGTCAATTCATTGCAGAAGGTTATCAGGTCAGTCAAGCATGACTTTCCCTTTGTGAATCCATGCTGACTACTCCCAATTGCTGCCTTCTCCTCCATGTGCCTGGAAATGGTTTCCTGAACATGAATTAACAGTTATGCGGGCTGGCCTGTATGTGCTGGATGAAGGAAAGGGAAAGAGGAAATGTGCAGTAGAGTAGTAGTGTAAGTAATCCCTTACACAGGTATTGGCAATCCCAATGTCAAATGAAATACAACTGACACCTTAAAGTTGGGCTTCTTGGCTGTTCCACCACCCACCCCTCCCACCTTTGATTGGCTTCACCACTCATGTTCATTTAGAAATACCACTTTTTTCTTCTCTGAATCACTCTGCTATAACTTTTCAGTTGTCATAAGGATGCCTGGACTTTGCTCACAAATTAGAATAAAATCTTTTTTCTTTTCATTTTTTTCCGAGTCTTTTCTGAACCAGAAGCAATGAAAGTCATTTTATGTGGTCTTTTTTCCTGGCACTTTAACATAGTGGAAATCTGAGAATAATCTTTTCATAAGTACTTGCTCACATATAGAGATACTTACATAGCTTGTACTGTTGGAAAATACACCAAGCAAGGTACTAGAATTCCTGCTAACCTTACTCCTTCTCTTTCTAGTAACTACCCTCAATGATGGATTTCAGATTTTAGATCTAAAAGTGAAGACTAGCTCACAGTGTGCTAACTTTATTCTGAAGAGTACCATTTTAGAAATTTCAGAGAAAATGCTGACCTCTATCTTCATTTTAGACTCAGAAGATTTGGTTAATTTCACTAATATTCCTATTCTTATCCAAACATTTTGGGGTTTACCTGAATCTAACATCTGTTCTTTCAAAGTTCATTATTCATAGCAGAGCAGGGATGTAATGTCTTTTTTTTACTGGAAATCTCTACAATATTATCAACAGCATAAGGTCTTGATTAAGAAAATCAATTCAGTATTAAATCTGGATGTCTTGGCTTTAGTGGTTTAAGACACACACAAAAATTCTGTCTGATTCAGAAAGAAAATTTTCATTGATCTAAATTAAATGACCCAGAGAATTAATTTTCAGCGAAAGAACAGGGCTTTATTAGTGTGAGACCTTCCAGTGCTTTGAAAATGTGGATGAAGATTTTATTTCAACTTGATACTGTACACGAAGGTGTATTCTAAGAACTTTCCACAGTACGTTCAAAGACATATGATACTGATGAAATGAACTGTAACTTACTTTCTGGGATAGGTACTGAAAAAAAAAATTCCTACTCCGTAGAGTAGGAATTGTTCTGGAAAGCTCTGTTAATCATAGAATCATAGAATCATAGAATGGTTAGAGTTGGAAGGGACCTTAAGATCATTAAGTTCCAACCCCCCTGCCATGGGCAGGGACACCTCTGACTACAGCAGGTTACTCAAAACCCCATCCAGCCTGGCCTTAAACACTTCCAGGGATGGGGCCTCCACAACTTCCCTGGGTAACCTGTTCCAGTGCCTCACCACCCTCACAGTAAAGAACTTCTTCCTAATATCTAATCTAAATCTCCCCTCTTCCAATTTAAAACCATTACCCCTTGTCCTATCACTAGACTTCCTGACAAAGAGTCCTCTCCAGCTCTCCTGTAGGCTCCCTTCAAATACTGAAAGGCTGCTCTCAGGTCTCCCCGGAGCCTTCTCTTCTCCAGGCTGAACAGCCCCAGCTCTC